>ML677408.1:4148676-4267823 GCA_007922305.1 Dermatemys mawii
TTGGCTTCAGGTGTCCCAATTAGGCTAGCTGTTTCTACTCCTTTCTAAAAGGTTCTTAATTGGCCCCAGGTGTCTTGATTGGTCTGGAGTAGCCTTTGTTTGGCTATCCAGGGAACAAGGACCTGCACATCCTGAGACTAATATACCTGCCTTCCAGCACTCTCCTATATCCTTCTGGTCTGACTCCATCACAGTACTTTTTCCAATTCTAATACATCTTTTCTGAGACGAGGTGTGAGAAGTACATGCAATATTCAAAGTCTGGGAGTATTATGGATTTATAGTGGCATTGTGATATTTTCTCTGTTATTGGTGATCTCTTTCCTAATAGTTCCTAACTTTCTGTTAGCGTTTCTGGCTTCTGCTGCACATTCAGCAGATGTTTTCAAAGAACCATCCATGACGACTCCAAGATGTTGGTAACATCTAACTTAGAACCAAACATTTTATAGTAGAGTTGGGATTATGTTTTCCAATGTGCATTAGTTTAAACTTATCAATATATAATTTCATCAGTCTATTTGTTGCCTAGTCACCAAGTTTTGTGAGATGCCTTTGTAACTCTTCACTCTAGACTTAACTATCTTGAATAATTTAATATCTCAAACTTTGCCACCTCACGGTCTACTCCTTTTTCCAGATCATTTGTGAATATGTTGAATAGCATAATTCTCAGTACAGAATCTTAAGGGACCCCGTTACTTACCTCTTTCCTTTGTAATAATTTCATCATATAGTAATAACACTCTTTCCATTCCACAATATCTCTGGAGAATGTTAAACAGAAGCTACTAAACTTATAACTTTTTAAATCAGCAGGTCCAGGTAACTTGCACTTGGAGATTACTGACCTATAGCTTGCAGGTTCTTCGAGATATGTGGTCCTTATCTGTATACTGTACTTCATGAGCTTGAGACCAGAGATTTATAGCAAGCAGCGTTTGTTAGTCCTCACCTGCACACTTATTCTCACCATGCTCTAACCCAAAGGCACAAATAGCGGTACCTCTCCAGTTTCAACTCTTGCACAGATAAGGATCACACACCTCAAAGAAACTCCAGTTACTGGTGAGTAACCTCCATTTCTTCACGTGCTAGTCCCGAGGTGTATTCTACATAGGGAGATTAGAAAGCAGCACTCAGAGAGGAGGAGGGTACAAGAGTGCAGTTGGTATAGATGACTGTAAGACCACCATCCCAACTGTTGCATTTGTAGAGTAGGCCAGGATTAGACGTAATGTTTCATGAAGGTGTAGATGGAATTCCAGGTAGCAGCTTTAGCAATATCTCAAATAGGTGCATGTAAAAATGATACTGCTCCAGCTTCCTGTGTTCTAGTGAAATGGGGAAGGGATTTACCTTTTCTGGGGAAAGGAGGATACATCCAGAAATATGGTGACCAGATGTCCCGATTTTATAGGGACAGTTCTGATTTTGGGTCTTTTTTTCTTATATAAGCTCCTATTTCCCCCCACACCCGTCCCAATTTTTCACACTTACTGTCCAGTCACCCTATCCAGAAATCCACTTGAGCAGATAATACTGGTCACCGATTTCATTCAGCTATAGCAACAAAAGGCATAGGTGTTGTTCTAATCGGTTTCATTTACTATAGATCATAGAATATCAGGGTTGGAAGGGACCTCAGGAGGTCATCTAGTCCAACCCCCTGCTCAAAGCAGGACCAATCCCCAATTAAATCATCCCAGCCAGGGCTTTGTCAAGCCTGACCTTAAAAACCTCTAAGGAAGGAGAGTCTACCATCTCCTTAGGTAACCCATTCCAGTGCTTCACCACTCTCCAAGTGAAAAAGTCTTTCCTAATATCCAACCGAGACCTCCCCCACTGCAACTTGAGACCATTACTCCTTGTTCTGTCATCTGCCACCACTGAGAACAGTCTAGATCCATCTTCTTTGGAACCCCCTTTCAGGTAGTTGAAAGCACCTATCAAATCTCCCCTCATTCTTCTCTTCTGTAGACTAAACAATCCCAGTTCTCTCAGCCTCTCCTCACAAGTCATCTGCTCCAGGCCCCTAATCATTTTTGTTGCCCTCCTCTGGACTCTTTACAATTTTTCCACATTCTTCTTATAGTGTGAGCCCCAAAACTGGACACACTACTCCAGATGAGGCCTCACCAATGTCGTATAGAGGGGAATGATCACGTCCCTCGATCTGCTGGCAATGCCCCCACTTAGCCCAAAATGCCATTAGCATTCTTGGCAACAAGGGCACGCTGCTGACTCATGTCCAGCTTCTCATCCACTGTAACCTCTAGGTCCTTTTCTGCAGAACTGCTGCCTCGTCACTCAGTCCCTAGTCTGTAGCAATGCATGGGATTCTTTCGTCCTAAGTGCAGGACTCTGCATTTGTCCTTGTTGAACCTCATCAGATTTCTTTTGGCACAATCCTCTAATTTGTCTAGGTACCTCTGCATCCTATCCCTATCCTCCAGCGTATCTACCACTCCTCCCAGTTTAGTGTCATCTGCAAACTTGCTGAGGGTGCAGTCCACACCATAGTCCAGATCATTGATAAACATATTCAACAAATCCAGCCCCAGGACCGACCCTTCGGGCACTTAGCTTGATACCAGCTGCCAACTAGACATGGAGCCATTGATCACTACCTGTTGAGCCCGACAATCCAGCCAGCTTTCTGTCCACCTTATGGTCCATTCATTCAGCCCATACTACTTTAACTTGCTGGCAAGAATACTGTGGGAGACTGTATCAAAAGCTTTGCTAAAGTCAAGGAATAGCACATCCACTGCTTTCCCCTCATCCACAGAGCCAGTTATCTCATCGTAGAAGGCAAATAGGTTAGTCAGGCATGACTTGCCCTTGATGAATCCATGCTGACTGTTCCTGATCACTTTCCTCTCCTCTAAGTGCTTCAGAATTGATTCCTTGAGGACCTGTTCCATGATTTTTCCAGGGACTGAGGTGAGGCTGACTGGCCTGTAGTTCCCCAGATCCTCCTCCTCTTCTTTTTTAAAGATGGGCACTGCATTAGCCTTTTTCCAGTCATCCGGGACCTCCCTCGATCGCCACAACTTGTTTGACATCAAGCTAGGGAAATCTCTTCCCCCACCCAGAAGCAGAAAGTTTCTTAACGAAATCCAGTAAGTGAATATTCTGATTGATGTGGAACTCAGAGATTGCCTTACAATTGAATTTCGGCTAGAGACAAAGAGAAACCTTTTCCATATAAAATATGGCGCATCGTGTGTGTGTGTTTCTAAGAGCATCACATAGCACGAGGGCAAGGGGCTCACTGGTAACAGGGAGTCAGCTAGCCTGACCAATTCAGTGTACCCCAATTCTCTTATATCATAATCTAACAGGTGTTATGTAAGGTACCACTGGAAAACCAATGACACCCGGATCTTGAGTGGTATATGTATGGCAAACATCCAAAGGACTGTACAAATATGAAGGAAATATGGGACTAAAATGTGAAAAGGAAGACTCCTCCATGCAAGTGCAATCACAGACAACAGGCAATCACAGTCAAGTGACCATTCATTGGCATATCAGAGGCTGCAAGGGAAGATTGATTTGCATTGTAGAAAGCACCACAGGGAAGAAACCAGCAAGGAACCTTTTCCATCAAACTCCATGGCACTATTCCTCACAGCAGAGGCACTGGACTTTTTGAAGATATATTTAAAAAGTTCACAGGACTATAAAATAAGAGGGACAAAGAACCCTGAGTTATCTTTCACCTAAGATGACAAAGGAGCAGAGACTTTAGACTTTGTGGAAGATCCTGACCATAGTGGTGATGCAAGAACCTTACCTTGAACCAGGACTGTAGTTTTATTAAGTGTTAGTCACTAGAAAGCTTTTTTCACTTTTATTTCTTTTAAAACATTTCTGACTTTATCCTTTACACCTGAACTCACTTAAAATCTCTTTTCGATTAAATAAACTTATTTCATTTTAAATCATTCCAGTACTGTGTTTGATTAAAGTGATTATTAACTCCAGTTAAAGCAACTAGCTACTGTGCTTTTCTCTCTTTAAAGGAGCAACAGACCTTATTACTCTTCTGAATGTTTCAAGAGAGGGATGGACATTTCAGCGCAAATGGTTTTGGAGAAATTCAGGAGTGGGGCTGTGTTGGGGTCACTTGGCTACTCCTAAACAAGGCTTGTGATTATCAGAGTGATTATGATGTAACAAGCAGGCTGCTGGAATCAGAGTTGCCAAATCAGGGCTGCTCAACCCACAGACATTCAGTACATGCTGAGAGTATCTAGAGAGGGAGCTACAGCAGCAACACATTTTAAAGCACAACCTCTTACTGATCTGGGTTGAACCCCAAAATATGACAGACGATCTGCCATGAGAGCTCATATTTCACGGCCCTTCTAGCAGAAGGAAAGGTGACAAGGAAGGCAACCTTCAGAAAGAGGCAGGACATGGTACAAGAGGCAAAGAGTTCAGAGGGAAGTCTGGTAAATGTGGAAAGTACAAGCTTGAGGTCTCATTTGGTGCTGGGTTCATAACCGATGGGAAGGTTCTAATGAGATCTCTCAGGAACGTGACTGTTGTAAGATGAGAAAAAATAGTATAATCTTCAAATAGAGGATGAAAAGCTCTGATTGCTTCTAGGTGAACCCCCAGAGAGCTAACAAAAAAGCCCAAGATCTTCAGATGAAGGACATGGTCAAGAATAGCAGCAAGACCCAGAGCCACAGAAGGAAAAGGGTTGTGTTGCATGCAGGTGGAGACGTGTCTCCATTTAGCCGTATAGCATCTTCTGCTGGAGTCTCTTCTGGGCCAGTTGGGCACAATGAGAATGACACTCACTTTGCTGTGACTCATCTCAGTACTGGTAGTTAGCAATGGAATGGGAGGCAAAGCATACTTCCGATTGTTTGTCCAGGAGAGAAGGGTGTCACCCTTGGAGTCCCTGCCCAAAGTTGCTCTGGAGCAATATAGGTTGAACTTCTTGTTTGTTTGGGAAGCAAAAAAGTCTCAGGATGGCAATCCCCACTAGGTGGGTATCTTGTTCAGGCTGGAATTGTTTAACTCCCATTTGTGGTCTAGGGAGAAGTATCTGCTGATATTGTCTGCCAGAGAGCTCTGTGCCCTCAGAAGGTATGATGTTGCCATGAGTGTTATGCAGTTTCTGATGCACCAGTTCCATAAGCTGACTGCCTCTACACAAATAGTAAAGGATCTTGCCTCATATGTTTTGTTTATGTAGAAGAAAGTCAGCATGTTTGTCTAGGAGACATTTCATCTATGATGATGGTCATGTTGCCTGTGAGTGGGACAAAAGGTACTCCCACACATCAGTGCTGCAAACATGGCCACACCAGTGCGCTTGCAGCTGCCAGCGTGGACAGACTAGAGCGTTTTCCCTAGTTTAACCAAAAGCAGTCTACATCTGCAAATGTAGCAAGCTCTTAGTAAAGGGAAATCATGCTTCACCAATCCACTAGAATTCTCTGAGGGGGTCAACAAGCATGTGAACCAAGGGGATATAGTGTACTTAGATTTTCAGAAAGCCTTTGACAAGGTCCCTCATCAAACGCTCTTACTCAAAGTAAACTGTCATTGGATAAGGTGCTCTCATGGATTGGTAACTGGTTAAAAGATAGGAAACAGGGTAGGAATAAATGGTCAGTTTTCAGAATGGAGATAGGGTAAATAGTAGTGTCCTCCAGGGGTCTGTTCTGGGACCAGGCCTATTCAACATATTCATAAATGATCTAGAAAAGGGAGTAAACAGTGAGGTGGCAAAATTTGCAGATGATTCAAAATTATTGAAGACAGTTAAGACCCAGACAGACTGCGAAGAGCTACAAAAGGATCTCTCAAAACTTAGTGACCGGGCAACGAAAGGGCAGATAACATTCTATGCTGATAAATGTAAAGTAATGTATATTGGAAAGCATAATCCCGACTATACATATAAAATGATGTGGTCTAAATTAGCTGTTATCACTCAAGGAAGATGTTGGAGTCATTGTGGATAGTTCTCTAAAAACATCCACTCAATGTGCAACGGCAATCAAAAAAGTGAACCTTATACTGGGAATAATTAAGAAAGGTGGGGAGGGATAGCTCAGTGGTTTGGGCATTGGCCTGCTATACCCAGGGTTGTGAGCTCAATCCTTGAGGCGGGCATTTAGGGATATGGGGCAAAAATCTGTTGGATGATTTAATTGGGGATTAGTCCTGCTTTGAGCAGGAGGTTGGACTAGATGATCTCCTGAGGTCCCTTCCAATATCCCCAGGATATTCTATGATTATAACAGGACAGAAAGTGTCATGTTGCCTCTATATAAATCCATGGTATGCCCACATCTTGAATACTGTGTGCAGATGTGGTCGTCTCATCTCAAAAATATATATTGGAATTGGAAAAGGTTCAGAAAAGGGCAACAAAAATGATTAGGGATATGGAATGGCTTCAGTATAAGGAGAGATTAATAAAACTGGGACTTTTCAGCTTGGAAAAGACACGGCTAAGGGGAGATATGATTGAGGTCTATAAATCATGATTGGTGTGGAGAAAGCAGAGAAAGAAATGATGTTTACTACTTTTCATAACACAAGAACTAGGGGTCATCAAATGAAATTAATAGGCAGCAGGCTTAACACAAATAAAAGAAAGTATTTCTTCACACAATGCACAGTCAACCTGTGGAACTCCTTGCCAGAGGATATTGGGAAGGCCAAGACCATAACACCGTTCAAAAAACAACTAGATAAGTTCATGGAGGATAGGTCCATCAGTGGCTATTAGCCAAGATAGGCACGGATGGTGTCCCTATTTGCCAGAAGCTGGGAATGTGTGACAGCGGATGGATCACTGAATGATTACCTGTTCATTCCCTCTGGGGCACATGGCACTGGCCACTGTCGGAAGACAGGATACTTGGCTAGATGGACCTTCGGTCTGACCCAGTAGGGCCATTCTTATGTTCTGGGAAGGCGTGACTGAAAAAAGATTTGAGAGCAGTAGGGAATGGAGAATAATCAGCTGAACCGAAGCTACCAGTGTGACTCTAGCTAAAAAGGCTAATGTGATCCTGAGAGGAATAAACAGGGGGAAAAGTAGGATAGAGAGGTATTTTACCTCTGTATTTGGCACTAGTGAGACTGCTGCTGGACTACTGTGTCAAGTTCTGGTGTCCACAACTCAAGACGGATGTTGATAAATTGTAGAGGGTTCAGACAAGAGAAGAGCCACGAGAATGATTAAAGGATTAGAAAACATTTCTTATGGTGTTAAATTCAAGGATTTCAATCTATTTAGTTTAACAAAGAGAAGGTAACTTGATTACACGCAATAAATACAAATAGGATTTGTATACCTATAAATAGGGTTTGTAAACCTATAACTAACACTAACTTTACCCTATATCTAATTAGCTAATAGGAACATACAAACTATATTTTAAAAATAAGGGAAATAAATTTGCGATAGATAGTTGAAGGATTAGAAAACATGCCTTACTGTGACAGAATCAAGGTGGTCAATCTATTTAGCTTAACAAAGAGAAGGTTATGGGTGATTTGATTACAGTTTGAGAGTACCTACATGGGGGACAAATAGTGAATAGTGGGCTCTTCAATCTAGCAGAGAAATGCGTAACACAATCCAAAGACTGGTTGCATGCAGACGGAATGAACAGTGCTAGCTAAAAATCTTCAAACAAGCACATGAAGAGCAAGCACGCCTAGAGTGAGAGAATTCTGTATCAAAACACTAAACATTATGTGCATATGATACTTTAAAATTCTGCATATTTTGTAAATAAATAAATGTGGAGGCTTCAGCCTAGCAGTTGGGAGCAAAGGCCACTGGCTGCATGGAGATGGGAGACCATCCTGCAACCGCGCACTTCACCCACTGGCTCGCCAGTGGGGCTTCACCTGACCCTGACACAGTGCAAGAGGCAGGCCTGCCCCAGAAACACCCCAGGGCCCTGCCCCTCTGCATCAGGCACACCAAGACAGCAAGTGAGAGAGGCTAAGTCTCACATGCCACCCCCCTTAGCCATCGCTCCAGATATGGGAAAAGCTGGCTCAGCCTGGAAGGATCCAAGTGTGGAGGGGTTTAGTGTGAGGGGATCCAGGTGTGGGGTGGGAGGGCTCTGTGTAGGGCAATCTGGGTGCAGGCAGCTTGGTGTGGGGTCTGGGTGTGGAGAGATCTGGATGCACAGTGGATTGTTGTGGGGGTTCTAGGTGCAGCGGGAATGGGACTCTGTGAGGGGGTTCCGGCAAAGGTGGTTGGGCTCAGCGGGCGGGGGGGATCTGGGTGTGGGGGGATGGGGCTCGGGGTGGGGGGATGGGTGAGGTGGAGATCCAGGTGCAGCTCCTAGGGGCCTGGTGAAGTGGGGGTCCCGGTGAGGGGGGGTTCGAGTGCAGGGGGCAGTCTGGATGTACGGATGGGAATCCAGAGGCAGAGGCTCAAGAGAGGTCTGTACGTAGGAGGGATGGGGCTCAGTGGGGGAATCTGGGTTCAGAGGCTCTCTGGAAGCAGGAGGTGAAGCTTGGCAGGATGGGGATCTGGGTATGAGGGTATGTTGTACTCTGTACCTCAAAGCAGCATACTAGAACCCCCATATCATATAATTATGATATGTTTCATACAGCCTATGCCTTGTGAGGTATCATTTTAAAAGTCGATCTATTGAACATTAATATCCTATTGGATTGTATCATTGCATGTAAAGTTACAAAATTTTGCTGTGTGTGTGTTACTGAAATATGTTGTGAAGCTGGGAACACCGACAACCAACCTTTCAGGTACAACAATGGACTAGACAGATGCACTGATGGCTCACTGAAGGGAATCCACTCTCCCAATGACTATCTCAGAAAGAGCATGTATACAATGGAGACTGCTTGACTCGCATCATAGCAAAAGATCTTTCCAGCAAGCTGGAAGAAACTATAAAGAGGGGAAGTGACATCATGACTTGGCCTCATTCCCCCCATGAGTCAACACCTGAAAACACATCTGGAAGACAAAGATTTTGAACCAGGGGAGGATGGTCCCGGGCTGGAAGGCAGTTTCAGCCTGTGTACGTGATCTGTCACCTGAATATAACATCTATCTGGGTAAGACACTACTAGATTTAAATACTGTTCAGTTTAATAGTACTCAGATTGAAAATTTACTTTTATTTCTTAGGTAACCAACTTCGGTCTCCACGCTTACTACTTATCACATAAAATCTATCTTTCTGTAGTTAATAAATCTGTTCTTTATTTTACCTAAAACAGTGTGTTTTGGTGAAAGTGCTTGGGAAATCTCAGCTCAGTTACAAAGGCTAGCGTGTGTCCTCTCCACATCAAGAGAGGTACGGACTGGGTAATGAATTTACACTGGCCAGGCTTCTGACCAGGGTAAGACGGTACAGCTCTGGTGTGCAAAGCTCAGGAGCTACGGGGAATTGGCTGGAGCCTCTCTATTGTTGCTTCACGAGTGGCTGTGAGAAGCATTCATGTAACTCAGCTGGGTGTGTCCCTGCCTGTGGAAGTCTGTATAAATGAAGTACCTGCCAGAGGTTTGTAGCTTGCCAACAGCATAATAGTGTAAGAGTGAGCCCAGGTTGGTGGGTCAGAAGATTCAGCAGTCTTACAGTCTGAGAAGTCTTACATCACAGGGGTTTGGATGCATAGGGGTTGGGCAGACATGGAAGCAGCTGCCCTTACAGTGATCCCTGTGGCTGAGGAGCAATGGAGGCAGGAACGGGGGGAGGAGGGGAAAGCTAGGGAGGTTTCTGGGGATGGGTCTGAACCAGCCCCAGCTGCTTCTTGCAGGGGATGAGCAAGTCCCATCCTCCCCTGCCCCAGCCCATCCAGGACTAGAAGGAACCTGGAAAGCAGCTGAGTCTGGATGAGAACCTGGGAGGCAGTGACCATGAGATGGTCAAGTTCAGGATCTGGACACAGGGAAGAAAGGAGAGCTGCAGAATATGGACCCTGGACTTCAGAAAAGCAAACTGTGACTCCCTCAGGGAACTGATGGGCAGGATCCCCTGGGAGAATAACATGAGGAGGAAAGAAGTCCAGGAGAGCTGGCTGTATTTTAAAGAATCCTTATTGAGGTTGCAGGAACAAACTATCCCGATGTATAGAAAAAATAGTAAATATGGCAAGCAACGACCTTGGCTTAACAATGAAATCCTTGCTGATCTTAAATGCAAAAAAGAAGCTTACAAGAATTGGAAGATTGGACAAATGACATGGGAAGAATATAAAAATATTGCTCAGGCATGCAGGAGTGAAATCAGGAAGGCCAAATCACACTTGGAGTTCCAGATAGCCAGGGATACTAAGTGTAACAAGAAGGGTTTCTTCATGTATGTTAGCAATAAGAAGAAAGTCAAGGAAAGTGTGGTGCCCTTACTGAATGAGTGAGGCAATCTAGTGACAGAGGATGTGGAAAAAGATAATGTACTTAATTCTTTTTCTGCCTCTGTCTTCACGAACAAGGTGAGCTCCCAGACTACTGCACTGGGCAGCACAGCATGTGGAGGAGGTGACCAGCCTTCTGTGGAGAAAAGTTTTTCAGAACTATTTAGAAAAGCTGGACAAGCACAAGGCCATGGGGCCGGATGCGCTGTATCCAAGTGTGCTAAAGGAGTTGGCGGGTGATTGCGGAGCCATTGGCTATTATCTTTGAAAACTCATGGAGATCAGGGGAGGTCTAGGAGGACTGGAAAAAAGGCTAATGTAGTGCCCATCTTTAAAAAAGAAAAGGAGGAGGATCCGGGGAACTACAGGCCAGTCAGCCTCACCTCAGTTCCTGGAAAAATCATGGAGCAGGTCCTCAAGGAATCAATTCTGAAGCACTTAGAGGAGAGGAAAGTGATCAGGAACAGTCAGCATTAATTCATCAAGGGCAAGTCAGGCCTGACTAACCTATTTGCCTTCTATGATGAGATAACTGGCTCTGTGGATGAGGAGAAAGCAGTGGATGTGTTCTTCCTTGACTTTAGCAAAGCTTTTGATACAGTCTCCCACAGTATTCTTGCCAGCAAGTTAAAGTAGTATGGGCTGGATGAATGGACCATAAGGTGGATAGAAAGCTGGCTGGATTGTCGGGCTCAACAGGTAGTGATCAATGGCTCCATGTCTAGTTGGCAGCCATATCAAGCGAAGTGCCCCAAGGGTCGGTCCTGGGGCCAGTTTTATTCAATATCTTTATCAATGATCTGGACTATGGTGTGGACTGCACCCTCAGCAAGTTTGCAGATGACACTAAACTGGGAGGAGTGGCAGGAGTAGAGATGGGATACAGAGGGACCTAGACAAATTAAAGGTTTGTGCCAAAAGAAATTTGATGAGGGTTCAACAAGGACAAGTGCAGAGTCCTGCACTTAAGACGGAAGAATCCCATGCATTGCTACAGACTAGGGACTGAATGGCGAGGCAGCAATTACGCAGACAAGGACCTAGGGGTTACAGTGGATGAGAAGCTGTATATGAGTTAACAGTGTGCCCTGGATACCAAGAAGGCTAACGGCATTTTGGGCTGTATAAGTAGGGTCATTGCCAGCAGATCGAGGGACGTGATCGTTCCCCTCTATTCGACATTGGTGAGGCCTCATCTGGAGTACTGTATCCAGTTTTGGGGCCCACAGAAGAAGAAAGATGTAGAAAAATTGCAAAGAGTCCAGCGGAGGGTAACAAAAATGATTAGGAGGCTGGAACACATGACTCATGAGGAGAGGCTAAGGGAACTGTGATTGTTTAGTCTACAGAAGAGAAGAACGAGAGGGGGGATTTGATAGCTGCTTTCACTACCTGAAAGGGAGTTCCAAAGAGGATGGATCTAGATGGTTCTCAGTGGTGGCAGATGACAGAACAAGGAGTAATTGTCTCAAGTTGCAGCGGGAAAGATTTAGGTTGGATATTATGAAAAAGAAACTCACTAGGAGGGTGATAAAGCACTGGAATGGTTTACCAAGGAAGGTGGTGGAATCTCCTTCCTTAGAGGTTTTTAAGGTCAGCCTTGACAAAGCCCTGGCTGGGATGATTTAGTTGAGGTTGGTCCCGCTTTGAGCAGGGGGTTGGACTAGACCTTCTGAGGTCCCTTCCAACCCTGATATTCTGATTCTATGATTCTAAGCCACTGGCTGCGGCATCCCCAGCTCCCCACCCTCAACGGAGTCATTTGCCTCTCCACCAGCTCCTCAGGGCACCTGAAATGATGCACCCACGCTGCTGGGGAGGGGCATGTGACAGCTCATGCAGTTTCCCTTTGCTTCCCCATCAGAAGTCATTTTTCTGTGGGGAAGCAAAGAAATCTGTGAATGCGCAGTGGCACAAAATTCTACCAGGAGTTACATGGATGAGAACGCCAAGAAGAATGATTGGGGTTTTTTTTTTCCCCCTCCTGGTATCACTACAAATAAGAATTGTTTGGGAATGTTAATTGTGCATTTCCATTCCAAGCACCTCAGTAAAGTTGATGAGCATGAAAAGAGAATAAGACTCATGTCCTTTGGGATTAGTTTTAGCATGAATTCCTTCTGCCCTACCTTTTGTTTCTTGCTTGTACCATGCTCCCCTTTGAGAATGCTGGGATCCATGCCTTCAATATCCTTCACCAAAAGGCCAAAAAGTTTATCGTTGAAACTGAACACAAGCTGTGGAAATAGGTAAAGAAGAAAACCATTAATTTAACTTGTTCAAAAGATGCTAGGACATCAATGGGAGTAGGGTAGGCGAGACAGGAACAGGATTTGAGGGAGGACAAAATCTTAAGCAAATAGTTGACTGAAAAAGAATTAGTCCACTCCTGTCACAACTAGTCAAGAGAATTAAAATCCTACACTACAGCACAAAACAACATTTCACCTTTTGCAATTAAAGATAGACAAATTTAAAACTGACCAACAGTTGTGTGTCTAATAAAACATCACAGGCAATGGATTGGGGGAAACTGCAAAAAACACTGACCTATGCTTTGAGGAAGAGACAGTTTAAAATATCCTTATCTGCAGATTAGCTTATTACTGAAGTTCTCTGAGGCTGTGACCCACTGTCCTCTCTTTGGTATGGAGTTGAGCACAGTGATAGTACTTAGCAAACAGTAAAGGTTCCTAACCTGCAATGATTAGGAACCTTAACTGTTTGCTAAGTATTATCAAAGATGGGATACAACTGGAGTCAACTTGAAAGAATGGCCCAGGACAGAATCCTCTGGCAATCTATTGTTGGTGGCCCATACCCTGAGAGGGGTGGAGGGCACAATGAATGAATGATGAAAGGTTCCTAAAAATCATCATCTCTTCAAGGACATAACAGACCCTCGGTCAAACACAGATAAAATTTAAACCTATATCTTAAAATAATAATAAATGTTTGCAACTCTGTGGAACCTTACACCTGAGGATCTCAAAGTGCTTTAAAAGCAACAGATTAAGTCTCAACCACCCAAGATCTGCAAATGTTCCTATTTTACCTCTGGCAAACTGAAGCACAAAGAGATTAAGTGACTTGCCCAGAGTCGTACAAGAATTGCATCCAGTTACATCAAGTCTGAATTTGACCCAAAATTTGTGGCCAAGTTGGCACCAGAACCCAGATCTCATAAGGTTTTGATTTTCTTTATGGAGAGGGCTATGGAAAAGCCAGGTTTTGTACCACTTTACTGAAGTTGTCTCTACAGACAATGAAGCACTTATTATAGACAGTCTCTGGCAGTGAGACACACCCTCTGCTCAAAGTGATGGGAATGCTCAGCAATACAAACAGTTTGGTTAAACAGTCCTTAATATTTCATAATACAGAATCCACCAACAGTATGATATTTGTCACCTCAAGCACTGGAGTTGGATGGAAATAATAGAAACTATAGCAATGAATTCACACACCTGTTGTCCTACTGAGAAAGCCAGGCTGTTGAACTGCTGGATGAATTCAGCTGCCATCTTGTCTGTGTCATACGGGTTGGCATCGATGCTCTTCTTCTGCAAGAAGTCTATCTCAACTGTCATAGTACCGATGCACTGCTTGGTCTTGTCGAAAGTGTATGGGGAGACTAAAAAAAAACCCACGTTTCAGTGCACTGAAATCCCAGTATAACCTTGACAATGCACCTAACATGCTATAAACTGACTTGTACACTCTCCCAGCTATATACAGGAATACCATTACTATAGCCTCGCAAGCATGATTCACAGAAAACATTTCACTCAATGCTTGAAAAATCCCAATTACAATATAAGAATTTATTTCTATTATAATCGTTATCTGGTCCTTCGCAAAAATTCAGTCTACTTGTTCAGACAGAAGTTCTCCATTGATCTGACAGTAGGAGACAAGAGCAAGAGAAATAACGCCAAAGTAAATGGATCTTTACATTGAAAAGCACTACAATATGTTTAGAACTTGGAATCGGAGACCCAAGAATCCCTACTGTATGGGATAAAGCAAGGGTCTCAAACTCAAATGACCATGAGGGACGCGTGAGGACTAGCACATTAGCCCGAGGGCCGCATCACGGACACCGTGATCCTGCACCCCCATCCTCCCTTTCCATGAGGGCCTGCCCCTGCCCTGCTTCTTCCCACCCCTTCCCTGTCCCCATTCCAACCCCCTCCCCAAAACCCCCACCTCAACTCCACCCCCTCCCTACCCCCAGGGGGTGCACGAGGGGTGTGGCAAAGGTTCAGGGCAGGGAGTTGCTGTGCAGGATGCGGCAGGGAGCTGGGCTGCAGGAGAGGTGTGGCAGGGGACTCAGGGCAGGGGGTCAGGGTGCAGGAAGGGTGAGGGATGCAGGGTGCAGCATGAGGCTCAGGGCAGGGGGCTGGTGGAAGGGAAGACAGGACAGACTTCCTACTTGCCTGCCTGCCTTGTTCCCCCCACCCCTACCCCGCTGCTAGGAGAAGCGGCTGGAACCTGGAAGAGAAAGAGAGGGAGGAAAGACTCTGTGCTGTCATGGCCGTGCCTCCAGATATCTCCCCAAAGCTCCCATTGGCTGTGATTCCCAGTTCCTGGCCAATGGGAGCGAAGAGGGCCATGCCCGGAAAAGAGCTCTATGCCTCTCTCCCTCTCCCAGGGGCTGCAGCCATGTGCTTTCGGCTGCTTCCTGGAGCTGCCTCCTGCCCCTGGTGCACACCTGGCTGGAGTTGTCCCAAGGCAAGTTGGAGTGGGGAGTGAGCGGGGGGGCCCAGGGAGCACGACAGGCTGCAGATTAGAGCCCGGCAGGCTGCGTGTTTGAGACCCCTGTGATAAAGTATCCCATTTTAGAACTTCATCGAGCTTAAAATGCAGTTTAATGCTGAAAAATCATTTGTGATTGCATGATAGTGAAAGCCTTGAATAGCTGGCTGGCTGCCTTTTAAATCAGTAAGTGCCTTTTCTTAAGATTTTCTCAGCCTTGAGATGTAATTTTTATCTGTTTAGCTCAGAAAGGTTAAAAAATGTAACTAATTGCAGCTGCCTCCTGTGTTCCCTAACCTTCAGAGTTAGCACGTAAAGAGATTTCTGTAAACTGTGCTGATGAGAAAATCACACATGCGCACTGTTTTTTTCTTTGTTTGCTCAAGCCTATATAACATTTGGCTCACACTCAATAAATGGTCATCATTCCTTTCCAGCTTGGACTGTGAATTTGACCCTTTGTGCAAAGTAAGTGTCTTAAAGAGTGATGATCTTTCCTGGGGGTTTGTGGGTCTAAGTCAGCTCCGCACCTAACTCGGGCGGAAAGCCTTGGAGGACAGCTCTTAGGCTTACAAATTGGGGGCTTTGTCCGGGACAACAGCCCCCCCCTCCCCCTGACCCTTTCCTCACTGGAACTCTCCACAGCCGGCAACGAGTGAGTTCACTCCGGGACTTCCCAAGAGGAGGGGGCATGAGGACCAGGTGGGGTAAGTACTAGTCAGAGACCTCCCTCAGGAAAGATGGGACAGGGGACGAGCATTCCAAGTGGAAGCCCCCTGGGTTTAATGTGTGGTTTGTGGAATTCCGGGAACTTACCTGTGCAGCCGGGTATACGCAAAAAGAAAATGATTAAATCATGCACAAGGGACTGGCCCGGGTATACCGCAACCCTGGAAAATAGGGAAGACCGGTGGAGCCAGTGGGGATCTTTTGGCCCAAAGCCGCTGGGCGGCGTTCATGGGCAAATTGAGGTTAATTTGCCTGGGCAGATGGATTACTGGTATCTCTGGGCAGATGTGGCTGCCCGAAAGTATCCCTCTGTGATCATGGTCTCCTCGCCTACAGGAGAGGCCGGCGGCGGGGGATGGGCCCCCCCTTCGTATTTCCAACAGTTGGAGGTACGGATGAGGGCAATTCCCACTGCGCCGACGGTCCCAGAGTTGTGGGAACACCCTGAACGTGTTTCGGGTTCCCCAGGGACTTCCCATTTGGAACACAAGGGAGGAGAGCTACTTAAACCTCTCCCGGGTCCGGGAGCCACTGGGTCGGGGACTACTGATCCACCAGGCACTTATAATGTACGATATAGGAATTGTATTCAGCCCCCCAATTTGTATTCTTCGGGGCCAAGTACGGATGCTGTTAAAGATCATGGAGCCCGGATGTTTCCCCTTCTAGTCACACATCAGCCCTGTATAGGGACTGACGGGGCACTCCAGCATGCCACCACGGCTGAACACAGACCGTGGCAGGAGTGGGACCTCCGTGAATGGGGGAAGTTGTCGGGTACTTATGGCTCGAACCCCCAAAAGGTAGTGAGCTTGTTGAAACGTTTGGCAACTTGTTATGAGCCGACGTATAGTGATTTTGAGGTGCTCTTGGAGTGGGTCCTGTTGGGCGAAGAGAAAGGACGGTTGTAGGCATGAGACAGAGCCTGGGCTGATGCTCAGAGTGTGGGGGGCGGCTGCAGTGGCGAGAAGCGCGACAGAGAGCGGGGAATGACTGGTCGGAGGCAAATCATACTGAATTGAGAAAGGCACGGAAGAGGTTAATAGGTTTTTTGCGAAAGATGGGTAAGCGACCTGTAAACATGGCAAAGTTTCATGCTTGCAAGCAGGGACCTGACAAAAGTCCCCAGCAGTTTTGGAGTCTGTTGTTATAGGAGGCAAAGCAGCTGGGCAAAGCTATTTTTAGAACCTTTGTCTGGGCTGGGGGTCTAAGCCCTTGGAGGAGGAGTTGTCTATAGCTGAGTTTGTGTGGGACAAAGAAAAGGAAAAGTTAAAGAAGAAAGAGCGTGAGGACATAAAGGTAATGGCTTTAGTAGCACATAAAGTGACGGGCATAGCTCAGGGCCGAGGAGCTGAAATCAGGGGTAAAAAAGTACAAACATGGGGATTTCAAATCTCCAGGACGAAACTTGAAATGGTGATTTAAACTGATGAGAAGTGTAGTTTGGAAGACAAGCAAGTAGTTTAAGGAAGACAATGAGAAGTTAACTCTGTAGTTGCTGGAGGGAATCAAGCAGTTGAACTTTGTAAAATGATTAAAAAAAAATCAAAGAAAGCTGATGCCACCTGAAAAGTAATCAACTTCCCATGCATTTACTGGCACAATAAAAATTGTGTTTTGTGGTGTTTGTCTTGTGGCCAGAACTGTTTTGTGTCAAAATTTTCATAAAGCAGTCTAGTTTAAAATTAAATAGAAGGGTTAAATTAAAATGTAGATATTTGTTTATTCAATTTGGAATACAAAAATGTTTGAATATCATTAAAAAATGCTAAGGTTTAAATACACTTGCTAAAATAAGAAAAGAAATTTTACTAGCCAGATTTTTTTAATTGAAAATTGTTGTTAAAATTGAACACCAATAGACTTTGGAAGCAAAGACATGAAAAGTTAACCCACTCCCCATATTGCACATGGGACCCTTCTGGCTACTGCATTTTTCTAGCCAGAGAGCTGGGGAGGAAGGAAAGCTATTGGACACCAGAGGTTGAACTGAATGGACACCTCAAAAGTCGGTATGCTTGTCCTCTTCTGTTGCTCCAAAGCTCTGTAATAAAGTTATTTTACTAGAAGGGTGTATGTGGCATACAGTGAACTCTATAACGGGCAATGTATGTGTGTTCATTTTGGAAAAAGGTAAGTGGAGAGTAAAAGTTTTCTTTGTAGATTATTTAAAAAAAACAACACAACAAGTTAATTCCAGACTGCAGCTAGCAAGCTCAGATAAAATGCTGGCCCTGTTCAAGAACACTGCTCACAGCTAGGACTTGGCTAACAACCAAGGAAAGGTGGGGGCTGAATGTGCCCAAGCAGCTGTAAAGTCTGCAAACTACTGCCAGGCACTAATGAAATGTGTTAAGTGCTTTTACTCACAGGTAAAAGAAGCATTACCCAAGAATCCTGAACAGCTTTGTCACACCTTGGAATCAGGAGATTGGGTCTATGTAAAGTCCCACCAGTGAAAGGATGCCCTGGCTCTATGCTGAAAAGGCCCTTCCAAGTCCTGCTAACTACCAAGTGCCCAGGACTGACTGCCTGGACCCATGTTTCCATCATGCACTGTAAAGGCCATTCTAGAGACACTGATCCAATTTCATGTGCAAACAATAGAGCTGACAATGCAGCACAAGCTGCTGCCTTGTGCTCCACTTCCCATCCCCAATACATACAAACACCCCATGACTGCTGATCCGGTGCTCGGAGAAGGAGAATTGACTCCCTTTGTTTTACAGCTCCAGAGACAGACCAACTCTCTCCACAGATATGCTCTATTCTTTCAGGGATTGCCTATGAATGTTACAGCACACTCAACAGAGCCTGGTTCATGGGTCTTCGTGAAGGTCTACAAAAAGGTTCCACTCCAGCCCTTGTGGGAAGGAACATGCCAGGTGCTTTTGGTCACTCCAACCGCCGTCAAAGTAGCGGAAAAGGAAGCAGGAATCCATCACACCCAATGTAAGCGTGCCCTTTCCCCAGATGACAACAGAGCAGCTACGGCCTCCACTTCCAGAGAACCAGGACGAGAAGTAGACGACAGCAGGGCAGCCAAGGCCCTAGCAACTGGAGAGGGGACAAAGAAGGGCCCTGAAGAAAAGTGGCTAGCGTAGACTGTGCCGGGTCTCGGCCTGAAAATCAGATTTAAAAGGACTCAATAGTGTATTATCTTGAAGTATTATTCAGTCTGGGTTATTAATTTGATTTAAAAGTATTTTGGGTTTACTTAGAGTATTAGTATAAGTTAAAGGTTAGCTTATGAATGAACTAGAATTAGTTATACTTATAATATTCATTTCCATTTTTTAGGGGTGTTTCTCCGCTTTATTTGCTCTAAGCATTATCAAGAAACGCTGTGGTTTGGCAAGCCCAGACCCCAGCAGGATAAGGTGCCTTGTATCAACTATTTACCTCCTTTGCATCAGTAAGGTAGTTTTTGCTCCTAAGAGTAATGCTTTTATCAGGTATTCCCATAAAATTAAAACTCGTCTTGGGGAACGTAAAAGTGACTGCTGGGTCTGCACGCAATTCCCAGTGGCTGCAAGACGAGGAATTCCCTTTATTCCTGTCCCTTTGACTTCTGCTAACATGACTTGAATGCCACCGGATGGTGCACAAAATCCAGTCCACTATAATCTAATGTGGAACGAGGAAGTCGTGGATTCACCACACCCACCTCAAGCCAGCTGTCCTGTCTGCGGCCGAGCCTACGGTCCGACCTCTTCGTCTGACCAGAACTCCTGACTCTCAGTGGACGGTGGCTCTGGACGCTCTTCCTTTCCAACATGATTTACTGGCTGCTGCTTAGTTCCCTTTTCTTTGCCAGTCAGAACAGTCAGGCTTATGAGAGCAATGCCCTTGTGCGGTTAGCAGTGAAATCCGCTTCTTTGCTGAATGTTTCTGACTGTTGGGTCTGTACTTTAATGCCTACTGATAGTGCATCCGGAGTGCCTTTGGTATTCATGGTCCTCAATGATTCCCTGCTGACTGAGGGCCCTCATCCATTTAATCAGCCCTGCCTGCGATAGAGATGACACTTCCCCCGCTCCATACAGGGTGCTGTATGGGGGAGCCCCTTATTGTTTTCAGTGTAATGGCACAAAGCCTGTAAGACGTACACGCTAGTGTGCAATCACCATCCTGGAAAAAGGGGGGTGGTTTAGATATAACGTCACCCACACTGAGTGGCATAAGCAAACCCCACTCAGATGGTATCTTTCCCTCCTGGGACCAAACCAATGGGGCAAGTGGTTTGGCCGGATAAGCAATACTACACTCAACTGCCCGCCACTGGGCAAAATTTTTAACTGCTCTTGGGCCCCAGGAAAAGAGGAACGTACTGGTCGTCTCACTCACTTTGGGGGGTATTATACCGCCTTTTCGGACATTTATTCTGCCAAATGCAGAAGGCCCTGGCCCGCCCTATGGGGGCTTCACTGGGTATGTGGGAACATGGCATATCGCACAGTCCCGGCAAATTGGGCTGGTATCTGCTATGTAGCCATTCTAGCACCCCCAATCACAATACACAAACTCCTCACAGGCCATCTGCGCAATTATAGAGATGCAGAAACTGCCAGGGACTACTCCCAGAGATGGACCCCTCTTACATGGAATAACATGTGGGGTTATGCCTTCGCAGGACCAGCAGGCATTATCCATGTGGGTACCCGAGCCTTGAGACTTCAGGCCATACTAGAAATTATGACTAATGAGACAACAGAGACCCTGGGATACCTTGCCACTGAGCAAAAGATCCTGCACACCACGGCCTTGCAAAATCGCATGGCCTTAAACATGGTCCTAGCCTCAAAGGGGGGGTGTTTATGGGCTAATTAACCAAACCTGTTGTGTTTATATACCTGAGAGCTCCACCCAGGTCCTTGACCGCATGGCCCATTTGCGTAAACTTGCCTACACACTCCATGATGAAGTTTGGAGTGAATGGGATTCATGGTGGCAGTGGCTAACATCTTGGTTGCCCAACCTAGCATGGCTTAAACACTTAGTAGCAGGATCCCTTGTAATAAGCTTTCTTTTTCTTCTCACTTGCTGCTGTGTTCGTTTGGCCCCCCTTTTTGTTAACTGCTGCAAAACCTGCTTACAACCTCTCTCACTCCTCTCAGAATAAGAAGCTATACCGTAATGCTTCTGATATGGAGGCAATGCGCCAGGCAGCCAGGACACGCTTTCCAGTGCTGGAGCGAGCCCATGTCTCAATGGGCTGCTCCAAAGTGGGGAATGAAAGCCTTGAATAGCTGGCTGGCTGCCTTTTAAATCAATAAGTGCCTTTTCTTTTAAGATTTTCTCAGCCTTGAGATGTAATTCTTATCTGTTTAGCTCAGAAAGGTTAAAAAATGTAACTAATTGCAGCTGCTTGCTGTATTCCCTAACCTTCAGAGTTAGCATGTAAAGAGATTTCTGTAAACTGTGCTGGTTAGAAAATCACACATGCGCACTGTGTTTTTCTTTCTTTGCTCAAGCTTATATAACACTCGGCTCACACTCAATAAATCGTCGTCATTCCTTTCCAGCTTGCACTGTGAATCTGACCCTTTGTGCAAAGTAAGTGTCTTAAAGAGTGATGATCTTTCCTGGGGGTTTGTGGGTCTAAGTCGGCTCCGCACCTAACTCGGGCGGATTGCCTTGGAGGACAGCTCTTAGGCTTACAATAGGTTTACATTATAAATCTCATGGGCTTCCAGAATGGTATTTAAATGCTCTCAAACAAGTGACTGGAAATGCTTAGAACACGAGAGACATTGGTGTAAAAGATTTGCATTAAATCCACAAAAGACCACTGGGCTAGCAATGTAGTACAACTGGCTAACACTTTGCACTTAGATCATGACTTTTAACCATGGTGTCTGAAGGAGGTCATTACGTACAGTCATTCTGATTTTACACAGTGTGTAACTGCCAACCATGTGCTCAGTCCATAAGAGCCACAACTGCCTTCCTGTCTCCAGTGGGAGGAATCATTTTGAGATTGGGGCTCACTCAGTCTAAGAGTGACAGAGAGTCCCATGGCACCTTAAAGACTAACTAAAGTATTAGAGCAAAGCTTTCATAGGCTAATACCCACTTTGTCTAAGAGGACACTCATCCCTCCCCCACTTCTCCCAACACCACCCTGAAATAACAGCACTGGCAGTTGTGCTTGAGTTATTATCAAGAGACCCTTCCCGCACACAAACACAAGTACACTCTGCAAATTGCAGGGAATCCAAGTTACCTACATCAAAACAGCACAAAGAAGTGAAAAGACTTTTCCTGGGACCACTAGCTGTTATCTAGGCAATCTACCTACCCACTTCTCAGTACTAATCCTTTGGTTCTGGCAGTGCCCTACAAACACTTTTATTAGTGAATTCTTCTGGGCTCCTCCTCCTCAAACATCTCTCAGCTCTGCCCACAGCCAACTGAAGAGAGATAGCTCCTCCACAGCAGGGGCAGCATGCAACAAACAGCCACATCAACCCAGCACGTCCTCTCAATAATCAGATAACCTCTCTCCCCACAAGATTACTGTGCTTCTGCAGCGGCACTCCTATGCACCCCACCTATCTCTCTCTCTGCCAACAGCTGTCTATTAATACCAGACTTCACTTCCTTACTCCCATGCATCCCAAACAACTCCTCACTGTACTCTCCAGCCCCCTACTGCTATTGCTCCTCTTGCTACACAGGAACCCAACTTTATCCCCATTTTCCAGCATCCTCCTATTCCTGAATTCATCCAAAGAGCCAGAAAGTAGAGGCTAAGGCACAAAACACTCCTGTTTTGTTGATTTTTAGATCACAGAAACTAGTGATTTTGTTTTGTGTGTAATGTAAATTAGCAATTCTGACCTGCCCCAGTCCCTTCGGGCAGTCATGTATCTAGGCTTTTACATCATATTCACAACACTGACCCTATCTGAGTTTTGTTTTAAGGATTGCGCGTAAAGCCAATGTTCAAATGGAGAAAGCTTTAAAATCTAAAGCATAAGTTGCTTAAATTATTGTGGGGGGAGGGGAGTATAGCAGGATCAGTTACACATAGCAAAATTCTCTCTCTGTGAAGAGAAGATTCATTTGACTTTAAAAATAATTTAGTGTACCTTTCCTAATGAAATTCCATAGAATGCAGTACAATAACAAATAAATATTCTGACAGCCCTTCTACAAAGACAGTCACAATATGAAAATGCATTGGGGTGCCTGCAAAAAAACAAACGAAATGATCCAATTGTACAAACCGGTTGCTTCAGAAACAGAAACCATTTTCTTCCTTCTAATAGCTATGCAATCCCACAGATTTTCATTTGAGCTCCTGGATATGTTTTCTGCTAGGTAATCACACCACTGTTTGCCTTTATGAAACAATGGAGCACATTAAACTGTTGTAGAACTTTAAAGAATCCCTTTACAAAAAGCACCCATACTGCAAGAAACTGACTTTTAGTCCAAACTCCTTCAAGCATATAATTTGGGTATAAAAACAGAAAACTGACCACACCTGCAATTTCTAAACTACCATGATCAGAAACACTACTAACCAGCAGATGATTGTTACTACCAGATTAACTTTTCAATGGAAACAAATTCAATCACAAGTTCTATTTTCTTTAAATACCAAACATATGTACCCTGCAGAATTTTATTTCAGGCAGCTATGCCATTGCAATGATCCACAGGGAAAACAAACAAGTTTAATGCTCAGCTACTCTCAGTACACATAACATTCTAATGGGCATGAGAATCTGACACAAGGCAAAACTACCATCCTTTTTTGAAAGACATGAGTAGGGGGCCACTCATGATCACTGAACTGAGTGGCACATCTGTTTAGGCCACTAAACTACACAGACCAGATGTTGAGACAGACTTTTTTAAAGCAAAATAGTCTAATCAGGTTTTCCTACCTGACCTCTCGCATCTACAAAAACAAACAATACCTACTCTTTCTACAGACATGAAATAAACATCTTAACTTATCTATTAGAGCCTCTAAATTCTGAGTAGTTGCCTTGGCAACACTGTCCATTGGTGAGTCAACCTACAACAGGCAATGACCTCTAAATGGTCCTCTGCTTTGGAATGACTGAAATTGATCACCTCTGCAATGTGTGTCTGACTCTTACACACAGTATATGTGTTCCTTCGAGTTTTCTTTTTAACATGGGTTAACGTTCACAAAGGAGATTTTAAAAAGGAAAAATAAAATTAGAGTGCATTCAGAGTAGCGCAATTAAAACATTAGAAAATATGCCGCTGACTAAAGGATAAACTAAATTGATTGAGCTCCTTGAGTCTAACAAGGAGAAGGTTAAGGGGTGACTTGATCAGTCTGTAAGTACCCATCTACATGAGGAACAAATATTTGATAATTGGTTCTTCACTCTTTCAGACAAAGGTTTAACAAGGTCCAATGGCTTGAAGTTGAAGCTAGACAAATTCAGACTGGATGTCATTTTTAACAGCAAGCATAATTAACCATTGGAACAACTTATAATAAAGCAGGGTGCATTTTCCATCACTGACAATTTTTAAATCAAGACTAGATGTTTTTCTAAAAGATCGCCTCCATTTCAAACAGGAATTATTTTGGGGAAGTGCTATGACCAGTGTTATACAGGAGGTCAGACTGATCACAGTGGTCTCTTCTGGCCTTGGAATCGAAAAATTTTATATTTTTAGAATTTTTATACTAAAAACAAAAGTCAGCTAGCATAAGGCTATAACCTAGTGCTTGTAATAACAGTTAAACAATTTTAACAGTAGTTTTTGATTTCTTTTAATTAAATAAAAAACAAGGTTTTGCCTCAATTCAAACACTGTTCTGCAATGTTTAACCTTCTGCCAGAGCATGCAAACTAGAAAACAAATCTGATCAGTCTTCTGGCTACGCTGATCAGTTTAAAGGTAAAAAATAAACATAACTATGAAATGTTTGTTAAAATTCTCTCGTTTCATAATTTCGGGTGTCACAAGGCACATAAAAGTGTTTTCAAACCATGCAATACCCTTTTAAACTCAAGAAACAAAGATGCAACCTTATGACAGCTAAGCTGACTCTTCCAACTACAAGATATAGTTACTGAATAATTATGCAGAGCCGGGGTCTTCCATATCACAGGCTGAAGAAACAGGTAATACAGCCACCACAAGTTTGTAGTACAATAGTAATTTTGGAGATAAATGAGAGGACAGTATCAAAATCATTTTTTTCCTCTTATAGAGTCACCAATATTTTTACATCTCAACAGTTCAGAGACAGGTGAAATCTGTGACACTATAAACTTGCATTTTATGTGAACAATCACCCTCTACATGGAATATTAGCCTTGGAGGATGGCAACTGTTGACCAGGGAATCACCTAATTAATAAACTACCACAACTATATGCAATATTTCCTATTACAAGTGAAAAAAAAAGTGTGTGTGTTTAGTACAAGTGTACGAAATCTATGGCACACGTGTCAAAGGGAGCACATGAGCTGATTTTCAGTGGCACTCACTCTGCCTGGGTTCTGGCCACCGGTCTGGGGGGGGGCTCTGCGTTTTAATTTAATTTTAAATGAAGCTGCTTAAACATTTTAAAAACCTTATTTACTTTACATATAACAGTAGTTTAGTTATATATTATAGATTTATAGAGACCTTCTAAAAATATTAAAATGTGTTACTGGCCCGCAAAAACCTTTAATTAGAGTGAATAAATGAAGACTCGGCACAGCACTTCTGAAAGGTTGTCGACCCCTCGTTTAGCATTTCCAAAGATCAGTCCTTTTATGTGCCTCAATGGGATTTAGATGCCTAAATTTAGTTTGAAAATCTTGGCTTACATACCAGATTCTTTTAAATTGCCACCAATTTTGAAGCCTTATTAATTTGTGAAAGCTGTCTTCCCCAGACATACACCATGGGAGCATGCCTTTGACAGGTGATCCCAAAATTAGTCAGAAAAAACTACCTGGCAGAACAGAAAAACTCCTAATAATGAGCGTTAACAATGGGGTTTGTAATCAGAGTTTCTTGACACTAATTCCCTAGTCCTGAGGGGATGATGTGAAACACACTGTGCCACTACTGAAACTGGAGACAATTCATTCTTGTCCTTGAGCCATGCAGCATGCACCAGTCATTTTGGCCCCAAGCTTTCACAATAGAAAAAAAGCAGATGAGTGGGGAGATATTGCCAAAAAAATGCCTTTTCAATTTCCAGTGTTCAGTTTAACATCTTTGGTGAGCAGGCTCACAGCCCCATATGTGCAGATACTGCACAATGCACCAGAACAACAAAAGGCTTTTCAAGAATAGGCTAAGTATCATTTGGATTCATGAATATGTGCTCTGGTGACTAGTGCTATTTAAATAAACAACAGATATTTTAGACCAGGGATCGACAACCTTTCAGAAGTAGAGTGCTGAGTCTTCACTCTAATTTAAGGTTTCATATGCCAGTAGTACATTTTAACATTTTTAGATCTCTTTCTATAAGCCTATAATATATAACTATTGTTGTATGTAAAGTAAATATGGTTTTTAAAATGCTTAAGAAAATTCATTTTAAATTAAATTAAAATGCAGAGCCTCCCAGACCGGTGGCCAGGACCCAGGCAGTGTGAGTGTCACTGAAATATCAGCTTGCGTGCGCCTTTGGCACTCATGCCATAGGTTGCCTTCCCCTGTTTTAGACTGACATTTGCCAAAATATTGCCATTCACAAAGCCCTGGGCTCCAGCAATCCACAGAACACTGATGCATTATATCAGTCCATGGCACCAAAGGAATCCCAGCACCAGTATGCAAGGGTATTAGACATTGGCAATATTCACAGCTCATCATGTAGTTACCTAGACCATAATCTAACTAGGAAATACATTTTTACTTCCTGAAGCAACTAATGTGGAGCAAACAGCAGAGTATTTTATGATGTTGCTGTATTCATCTTGACATATTTTAGTTAACAATAGCCTTTGAGCTTGTGTCAATGTTTGTGTTATGCTGATGTTAGACATCACAAGATGACCATTGGAGCCTTCATGAAGTGTTAGAGACTTCCTTCAGGTAACTGTCATTTACCATGGTGATGAAATGAAGTATTAATGAGTATAAGGAGAGCTAATAAGTTAGCCTGTGAAAAACGAGTGGGGTGTGGAAGTTCAACTAAGCAAAAGGAGTTGAAATCTTTATAAATATGGATGATGTTCAATGGGCATCATAACATATTATAAAAGTGTTATATTGGCCTGTGTGCATGGGCAAGAGGGACACCTGTATGCCAATGATTGGTGGTGATTATAGTGAGGAGAAGGATGACTATGATAGTGTGACTAATGCAAACACTTTACGTTCTGTATTGGCCTCTCTCTCCTTTACCAGATTGCAGTGCATACCAGGAAAAGCATTATGTATTCTTTTGTGCCCCACTGGGTCCCCCTTCTCCTGATAACCTCTCTACTGTAGTCGGTCTTGGGGGCTGAACTCTCACAGATTAAAGTAGGTGTAAACCCTCACCTGGGAGTAATTGGTGAGAGTACCCGATAACTATAGCTAAGGCATCAGGATGAAGTTCTGGAATGCTCCAGCTCAGTTCAGCTTTAGTCTGTAAACCATATAAAGAATTAGCTTTGATAAGGTTATGTTAAGTGCTTCACCTACCATCTATGTCTTGTCCAATGGAGAGGCCAGCCCATTTTCTCTGTAAAAAAACAAAAACAAAAGTTGCCGAGAGACAACCATCTACCAGAATTACAGACACCAGCTCACAGGAGAGCCTACTTCCTCACGGTGAGCTTTAGGAAACGTAGGATGCCCAGTTTGAAAGGCAAAACAGATGGAATAAAACTAGGGCTGTCGATTAATTGCCGTTAACTCACGCGATTAACTCAAAAAAATTACTCGCAATTATTTGCACTGTTAAACAATAGAATACCAATTGAAATTTATTAAATATTAATGGATGTTTTTCTTCATTTTCAAATATATCTATTTCAATTACAACACAGAATACAAAGTGTACACTGCTCACTTTATAATTCTTTTATTACAAATATTTGCACTGTAAAAATGATAGAAGAAATAGTATTTTTCAATTCACCTCAAACAAGTATTGTAGTGCAATCTCTATCATGAAAGTGTAACTTACAGATGTAGAGTTTTACAGTTACATTACTGCACTCAGACAAAACAATGTAAAACTTTAGAGACTACAAGTCCACTCAGTCCTCATCCTTGTTCAGCCAATCGCGAAGAGAAACAAGGTTTTTAACATTTACGGGAGATAATACTGCCACTTCTGAATTACAATGTCACCTGAAAGTGAGAACAGGTGTTTGCATGGCACTATTGTAGCTGGTGTTGCAAGATATTTATGTACCACATGCGCTAAAGATTCATATGCCTCTTCATGCTTTGGTCATCATTCCAGAGGACATGCATCGATGCTGATGACAGTCATTAAAAAAATGTGTTAATTAAATTAGTGATTGAACTGCTTGGCGGAGAATTCTATGTACCCTGCTCTGTTTTACCCACATTCTGTCACCAAGTTCTGTGAAACTATCCATGTTTAATCCCATAGAAAATAGTTACAATAGCTCTTGAAAACAGAAATGATTAAGTGCAGCCTTCTTAACAAAAGTGAGCTCAGGACTCCAGCACATCCCTGATGATGAAAGAAACTGTATGGGATATTTTTCCTGCCATTCGGTTCAGTCCACTGCTCTAGCACACGCACTGTACAAAGGTTAAAGGGGAGATGGATCTCAAGAGGCAGAAAAGAGTATGCTACACTTTATGCTCATTTTAAATGGGTGATTGTGTGAAAACTCTCACTGGGGAAAATGTTTATAATGCATTGTATAATAGAATATGTTCTTTTCAGATCTTTCAGTGAACGAGAAATTAGATACTATTAAAAAGATATTTAAGTGGTTTTCGGTGGGTCTAAAGGAGTCTTACAGACCAGGTCCCTACGAGGAGGAGGAATAGACAAGTGGGTCAGTGTACTCTGAGTCAAATTCTATGGCCTGCATTACACAGTGAGACTAGAATGACAACCACCACAACAGTCCCTTTCTTGGGGGTCAATGTTTTGTGAATAGAATTTAACTTATTGATATGGTCTGGATTGTAGTTTCAAATGCAGAACTCACTGTATTTTCACTATTCCATACCAAACCTAAACATTTCTCGTTCCTGAGACCAAATTGTTCTTGACCATAAATCTCTTTACAGATTTGCAGCCAATTCAGCTTTTTTAGTTCCCCATTTCGTAGGTAGAATTATTGAGATCCACAAGAAAACTATTACTTACTGCTGAAATTACTAGTGTTATTCATTAGATGGCCCTTTCAAAAAAAAAAATCACATATAGTTACATTTCTGAATTTCAGGAACATATAGATACATATATATACTATAATCACATATAGTTACGTTCCTGAAATTCATTACCTAGCCATACACAGGTCTGTCCCTCTTTTGATGCATATGTAATTTACATTAACATTATAAGGAATTACAAACAAAGCATACTCCAGAGTTAACTGGAGTTGACTGTTGCAACTTTCTTGGAAAATAGTGCTATTGAATTAAATCATTTTTAGACACTACTTTAGCAAGGCAGGATGTAAAGTAATTGTTAGCAAGAATGATAACCTGATTGCCTAGGCCCAGAAACCAATGGAGTGTATCATCATATGTATAACGCAGGCTGCAATGAAATTTTATCAGAAATTACTCACTTGAAAACATTCATTCATCAGCATTTGTAGCAGATGTTATCAGCAAGATGAAAAACTAAACTGGAAAGAAAATTCCTATTTACATTTACTCCTCAGCACTGGAGGCATTTCCCTACAGGAACTCTTCACTTCAAGTCATCCCAGTTAACGTTGTTTCGTTGTTAGGTTGCTGATCAGTTAGGGAACATGCTTGTTTAAAGTTGTGTAATGCTCCTTTCTAACACCATTTGGCAGCCGCCTGCTTTGTCCACTGCTTTCAGGAAGAGCAGCCCGTTGCAGCTAGCTGGTGGATGGTTGGAACCAGGGTGGACCAGAAGCCCACCCCCATCAGTTCCTTAAGTTCCCCACTCCCCTAAGTTCCCTGTGCAACAGCTGCCCAGCAGGCTATCACTTGCTCGCAGTTCAGGTGTCTCTCCCCCACATTGCCATGTGCTGCTCCTGCCCTCTGCCTTGGACCTGCTCCCCGAGACTCCTGCTTGCTGGGGAGTGGGGGAGAGAGGGGTTAATGTCAGGGTGTCCCTCTCCCCCCTGCTCCTGCACCCTGCTTACCCCATCTTCCACTGAGCAAGAGGGGGGGTAGCTTGCCCTGGCAGCAGCTGCAGCTCATCTTGCTGATCTACTTAACAAGGCAGTGTACTTAAAGGGGAGATGCGCATCTCTCTCGCGCGCGCGTCTCTGCCCTCCCTTGTAGAGTGAGAGCGTTAACCTTTGAGGGCTCAGCCAATTGCTAGTTCATCATTTAGCAGTAAGGCATTCCCTGGGAAATATCCTACCCTCTGACTCCTCCACCTCAACCAAGCTTCACGTTCATCATCACTGTGTACCAGTATTAAATTGCTTGTTTAAAACTTATACTGTGTGTGTGTGTATATATTTTTTCTCCCTGGAACCTAACGCCCTCATTTACATTATTTCTTATGGGGAAATTGGATTTGCTTAAAGTCACATTTATCAGGAACAGAACTACAACGTTAAGTGAGGACTTCCTGTAGTTGCACCTGTATTTCAAAGGAGTTCCTGTAGTTGCAGCTGTAAAGGTTCTGCTTTATTCACTTGGTGACGTGTTTGTCAGCATGGTAGCACCTACTGAAACCTTGAATTTAACGTACATACTGCAACCCACTGATGCCAAGCATCTTATACTTCTAATTATTTTCCAGACTCCTGTGATAGAAGTAGTATATGGAGCATCAGTAGGAAAAGATTATGTTTTTCACTATTATGACAGAATGGAACATATGATAAGCTTACAAAATTCTGTACACTCACTCACCGCAGACAAGCATATACTAATTTTTTCATGAGCATGGAAAGAGGGAGAAATTAGTTTTTGTGCATACACTGATATATTTATGACTTCTGAGGCTAACGTACTGCAGATAATAGGAGACAAACCAGAAGAACTGCACGATTTAATAGATCTAAATGTGAGAGCAAGAAAAGATTCTATAACAGAGTACAGTAATAAGCAGCTACAATGTATATGCCTATTCCATTATAACATCTTTAAAAAAAAAAAAAACAAAGTAGTCAAGAGCCAACAGGAGGTTCGCTGCACCTATCTCCAAGTAGGCCAAATCCCCAAATGAGCTGATATTAATGAAACAGAAAGCATTTCTGGAGAAAAGTTGACAAACGTGTTTTCTTTCATACTTTGAATGTGCGTAATCTGAGGATGATGTTTACCAAGCTGAATTCTAAACTTTAAGGTTAACATTTGTAACTTAAAAAAATAGACAGTAAAGGAGAGGTATTAAATATGTAATAAGTTCCTAATTTAGTTGGGGTTGGTCCTGCTTTGAGCAGGGGGTTGGACTAGATCTCCTGAGGTCTCTTCTAACCCTGATATTCTATGATTCTAGGATACTGTGCTATCAGAAAATGCAGGACGCAACCTCTGGTCACATGATGATATGCACTTGAATTTTGTTGGTTTTGCAGTAAGGATGATATTTAGCAGTTAGTTTACTCAATCTTTTTCATTTTTGTATGCAGTGTTGTTATAGCCACATCGGTCCCAGGATATTAGAGAGACAAGATGGGTGACGTAATTTATTTTACTGGACCAACTTCTGTTGGTGAGAGAGACAAGCTTTCAAGCTTACACAGAGCTCTTCTTCGGGTCTGGAAAACTTACTCAGTGTCACAGCTAAATACAAGATGGAACAGACTGCTTCGCATAAGTAGTTAACACACATCTCAAGTGACCATTTCACCTTGAATCTTCTCTTCAGCTGTGTCACTGAATACCTTTCTTCATGTAAGCGCAAAAGCTTCTCTCTCTCAGCAACAGAAGTTGGTCCAATAAAAGATATCACTTCATACATTTTGGCTCTCTAACTACTTTTCATGTATTTTTGATATGAGGAGTTAAATGCACTGCTATGTATTTCACAAAGAATCATACATAACAGGACTATTTCCCTAAATTCTCCTCTTTCAAAAATATAAATTATTAGTTAATTATTAGCCCTAACCACTAACCTAACCTAATGCTGACTTTTACATACAGTATGAATTGAGTATAGATTTGGATACCTATGCCATGGCACAAGCTACATATTGATAAATACTATTTGTTATTTATTCAGTATCCACATGGTAGTAGGTAATTATATTACTATCATCAGGTATTGCACAGATGAACCATGGAGGCAGTCTTGAACCTGAAGCATCCTTCAACAGTAGCTTACGAACAACGCATTATTTATCAAGAAGTGGAAAAAACACAGTTTTTGCTTCTAGTTAACAGGGACTGGCTATATTAAAAACTGTTACGCAACATATACAGGCAAAGGTAAAATTAGCAAACTTCATAAATCTGCTAAAGCTACTTCACCAAACAGTAAGGGTGAGCTACAAACCTGATCTTGTGTTACAATCTCCAAAACCTTGACAGTATTTTTGAGCAGTCCCTTCAGTGAACTTTGCATTTTCTGCTAAGTTGGATGTTCCAAACAAAACTTTCTTCTGTAACAATGTTCAAAATGAACAAACAAGAAGCAACTGCATATGAACATGAGCACAGTGTACCTGAAGTAAGTGACCTTATAGATTCAGTAGGGAACTACCACCCTAAATGCTATAAGCATGTCTTGAGAAAATTAACAAAAACTAAGCATTAAACCACTCATAGTGGTACTGACTTGGCAATGGTCAGCCTTATTAGTAAGTCAAAACATGCAAAAAAAAACTGTTTTGGAACTTTCACAGGTATGGACTCATTACAGTCTTCTCTCAAATGAAGCTGGTGGAGAAGCCCCATTTGTGAGCCATACTGCAACCTCCAAAGAAAAACTTATTCTACATCTTGATGCTGCATACAAGTTCACTGTTTGACATGAGCAACCTGCTTCCGAATCACACACATTATTAATGCCTGTCAACTTCCATCGCATCCCTTTCTCTAAATTGTTAGTGCAAAAGAAGAAAAATTATCAGGCATGTCAGTTTACAAGACTGAGCTGGAAGATGAATTTTTCTCAATGGTACATGTAGCACTGAAATTACACTCAGATATACTTGCTCATCCTTGATACCATGCACTAAAAATCAGTGAAGAGGCATCAGCCTGCCTACCAAAAAGAGCTTACATATTGTGATGGGGCAAGGCTAGATGGCTATAGGAAAGTGCTAAGGAACAGATATGTTAGTTCCAGGCTAAACAAATCCCTGGAACCAAATGGCAGTTGTTCAGGTTAATCAAGACACCTGGGGCCAATTAAGCAACTTCTAGAAAGCAGTAGAAATAGCTAGCCTGATTGGGACACCTGAAGCCAATCAGGGGCTAGCTGAAACCAGTTAAAAAAGCCTCCCAGTTAGTCAGGTGGGTGTGGATCTCAGGAGCTGTGGGAGGAAGTTGTGCTGTTGGTGAGACTGAGTGGTAAACAACATATCATACACAAGGAAGGAGGCCCTGAGGTAAGAGTGAAGTGGAGTTTGAAGAAGTGGGGACCGCTGTGGGGAAGTAGCCCAGGGAATTGTATTGTGTTTTGTGGCTAAAAGGTCAGCCATCTTAGCTGATACTATTAGGGTCCCTGGGCTGGAGCCCAGAGTAGAGGGCTGGAGCCCAGGCTCCCCCTTTTCTGTCTCCCCTAATTAATCACTGAGATTGGGAGACAACAGAGACTGTGCCAGGAAGGATAGCTTCTCCTCACTGGCTTATGATGAAAATGCCTCAATAGTCTGTGAACTTATCTCTAGAGAGAGAAGGGCTACGTGGAGGGTCACAATGAGCCTCTGAGGCTAGAGAAAATCCGCCAGGAAACGCGGGATCCACAAAGATAAGGACAGAGCTTTGTCACAATATTTTTGCAACTCCTCCTAGACGGCCAGTCTATTCTTGAAGTAGGAGAAGTTTAAGGTGATGATCATGAAGAGGAGAAGAAGGGCAGCACAGAAGATAATGTTGCAGAAGTACATGAAAATGAGAAATAGGCATCATGTAAACAGTCCAGGATGCTAAATATTATACAAGATTTCATGGACAGCATAAGTGGAGATAAGTGCATACCTAAACAAGTTGGGCTTAGAAGCACGTTTCACCAGGCCACAAGATAAAAAAAACAAACTTGTCCTGATGTTTCACAACACTGGACACTGTATCAGTCACAAGGATGTATTTCGAGCTGAGATAGCACTGGCCAACAGCACACTGGTGACAAGGAAAGAGGATGGGACAGTAATTCCAACAAGTAAGGCTTTACCCATTTTACTGCAGATAACATTGATATAAATGAGTTTACACTTGATGGGTAAAACATATTTCATGCCACACAGTGTGCAGACTGGCAGAGAGGACCTGCATCTGATCTGAACATTGAGTCAAAAAATAATGCTTCCTTCAATCTTCCAGATGCCATGAACACAATCTTTCCTGCTAATATCACAGAAGGTATAGCAGAACCAAAATTCAATGACGATGTCTTCACAGAATGGAGTGCTGGGCACATAAATGATTGCCAGTCAGCTTTAAAAGCACAAGCACAGGATATGGCATTTGCCCTCAAAACACCAATTTGAAAATCCAAAATCTGGTTGGACAAGTTTTAATGAAAAACAGAGTAACAATAACTCTCCATTAACAACATATGGCTACATGCCTATAATTCCATTCCCAGTTCATGAAGCTGATACATTAAATAATGTTGTGAGAAGATTTGCACAATCACACATTATCTTCAACAGAAACATATGGTCTTGACTGTTGATGAACTCCTCCCTGCTCTGATGGAACTAAAATGGACTTACCAGAATATAAAGATATCCTGATTCCACGCTGAGGTGGTCTACACACATCAATGAACTTCCTAAAAGAGCTGGGGCAGCATACACAGGATTCTGGATTGTTAACTGTGTGGACTGAAAGTGGAATTTTAGGTAAATGAATGAGAGAACATGCACAATTGCTGATCATAATTACGCAAAAGCCATCTGTGCTCATAAGTTCACTCTACAGGCAACATGACAACTATTACCACAACTTCTCTTCTGAACTATCTACAGCAACGTGACAAGAAACTCAAAGAGAAGCTCCTGGATTTTGCAAAATATGATTCTGAGGAAGATTATAATAACCTAGTATCTGTTCCATCAGCAGCAAGTTTCTGTGACCAGGTGACATCATTTTACTGAGCAACATGGACTATCATCCCATAAGAATGGCCATACTAAGACAGACCAATGATCCATCTAGACTAGTGCCCCGTCTTCAGAGAGTGACCAATGCCAGATGCTTCAGAGGGAATGAACAAAACAGAGCAACTACCTAGTGATCCAATCCCTGACTTGCAGGCCCAGTATCTGGCATCAGAGGCCTAGGAACATCCAGAGCATGGGTTGCCTTCCTGACCATCTCAACAAATAGTCATTGATGGATCTATCTTCCATGAACTCATCTACTTTTTTTTTTTTAAACACAGTTATAGTTTTGTCCATCAGAACATCCCCTGGCAATGAATTTCACAGGTTCACTTGGCATTGACTGTTGCCATTTCCTGTACTGGTAGCAGTACATGTATATTGTGTGTATCCACCTACTCTTTACCAGAGCTCAACAGGTTGGAATTTGGGAACTTCAGCTAAACACTTTCAAAAGAATATTTCCCTTTTTCACTGATATGATCACATAAATTATGCTTGATGGGGATCTGTGTACTTAGGAGAAATGAACCAGCTCCCTCTGGAGGTATTTGAAAAGTTCCATAGAGGCAACTGGGTTATGAAAGTTCCAACCACAGAGTCAATCAGGTAGATCCAAGACTGGCCTGATACCACTGGTGAAAAGAGGAGGAGGAGGTGGAGGTAGAGGAGGAGGAATTGTAAGTATCACAAGAACGTCCTCAGCCCTTAGCAGATAGGCTCTCTCTATATAATATGTGTGCCCAAAGTGGAGCCCAAACCAGAAAATTGTTCAATCTTGGACCTGATGACCAAATAATTTGCAATGAATCCACACCAGCATAAAAGCAGTGTGATCATGTTAATGAAAATAAAATATTAATCATACTTCAAATATTCAAATTACTCACTAGTGAGCCAGCCTCAAACTGCAAAACATTTCAGTGCAGGATTTGCTTATGGAAGCGATTTAGGAAGCTCTGCTGAAAGCAGAAATATTTGGCCCGTAGCAGCTGAATACCTTTATTCTGGAAAGGCTCATGATGCCAAAGGAGTGACGTATCCATACCAAATTCCATGACCTACTGTAAAGGACAAGGGCTCTGACATTTTCCTCCCTCTATGCAGCTGGAAAAGGAAAGAAAATCAAAGACAAGGTAGTCACATCAATGGCTGATCATCTCATATTAGAGTGCATCATTACTGCCTATAATCTAGGAAGGATGGTGTATCTGCACAAAATATCGTATAATGAGCTAATGTCAGTTTTTCTTGTTCTTGCTGAGGTAAATGGGCATCTCGGAAGTGGAAATAAGTCTGTTATAAATAGATGTTTTTAACAAACAGCCATCTTCTTCCTGAGATAATCTTAATAGTACATTCTTTCCAGTGATTTACAGCCAAGCACATGAAATTGCACTGGCGACCTTGCAAACATTTTTGTCAAGTTAGTTCTTCATTCTGGACAGCATTTCAGCAGGACTGATGTAATCTCTGAAAGGTATAAACAGAATTCTATCAAAGGAATGACGTGACTGAAACGCTCCAAAGCTTCTAGGCAAATTCGGAAAATCATTGAGGACAGATCTGTTCCACTTCCCACCAGCTGGCCAGACTTCTTGGCCCATCCCAAAAATAAGGCTGATCTGGCTTGCTTCTTATCTGTAGGACTCCTAGTCAATGCTCCATAAAATTGTCATACCCAGAGAGTTCAAAGAACACAGTTCGGTTAAATTATCAAACCCAACTCTGGACACAAGTGAGTTGCAAGATGATCATGAAGGCAGCGACACCAGGATTGTACTGCATTGTATACAAATGGATGCTGACTGTAGTTGTGTCAGTGTGAGACACTGATCATGTTCTTCTGTTAGAAGAACACTACGACAAAATGCATTGCAGCAAGTTGTGGATGAAGGCTGCAACATAAAAAAAGTGCATTCCTGTGCATACTATTAAAGAGAAGCTTCTGCTTACAATTCCTCAAGCAGAATCAGAAACAGTACTCTCCTTCCATGCACTGACAGTCAGTGATACTGTTTCCTGTATTAACAGGAACAGCAAGAAAACTGCTTGGACAATATTCACAGAGAAACATGTACTCCCAAGAAACTGGGGAAAGGATGATCTACGGAATGATCATTTCAGCAGAAAAGTTCATCTGCAACACGTACAATTTATCTGATGAGGAGGGCTGCGACAAGGCCTGGGTGATTCTGTTCTCCAAGTGTCGACACCAGAGGCGCTGCCCAACAAGTGATGCACTGCGCTGCACTCAAAGAGCTCACTTGCAAGTTACAGAGTGTAGGCAGACAAATTGCAACAATCCTAAACTACTCTCACTAGAGAATATGGGTTGGACCAAACCTAACGGAGGAATGGCACCCAAACTAATGCCACTAGAGCCAATTCCTGACAGCTGTGCAAAAATTGTTACCTGTGGATGTATCAGAGTGCATATCACAACACTGTAGTTGAAGAAATATCACACTGGCATGAGCTGGGGCCTGTAAATGCAAGGAGTGTGTTGGCTCATGTAGGAACTGTTAAATTATGCTTATCTAACAATGTGCAGGATGTACAGCAACTCTGTAGTGGAATAAAAATAGAAAATTTACTAATTTTTCAAACTTTACATACATTTTGAATTCCAATTTAGGTTATGAAATATTCAAAATTCAGCTTGGTAAATATTTTCAGATTCAGCACATTCAAATTATGAAAAATAATTTGTTTACCTACTTTTCCCCAAAAATGCCTCATATTTTATTTTACAGAAAATTAGCCAGTCTATTGAAAAAGTCTCTTGAAATTCTGATCGCAAAAGCCTAAACTTACAGCATTAATTCACACTGCTTATATTTATCCACAGGGTTTTTTCCCCTTTGAAATTGTTAACTTTAAAAAACTGAAATGAAACAAATGCCTTCTTTTGTTTAAAAGCCTTTTCACCTGCTTCCTAGCAGAAAAATGAGACCACACAATACCTGGGGCAGGCTGAATGCGATGCTGCCTGGAACAACAGATGAATGGGTTCTCAACGTGAAAATGTATCTGTGGTTTGAAGAAGTCCTCACAACTACATGCCTAGAAGAGAAAGAGCAGCATTATATTTTGATTCTAATGTTATGAGAAATCATGCGTAACAATTCTTAGATTTCATTCAACTTCTGTGATGGAAAAACTAAGGCACCAGTCCTACAACACAATGTAAGCAGGAGTATGCCTGTGCAGAGCTGCACTGAAGTCACTAACTTCAATCAGGCTCCACATGGGTGCAGGGCCCCTTTGAGATTGAGGAAAGGAAATCTGCACACATTTTCAAAAGAAGAGCTTGGGACCTTAAATTCATCACTCTATTAGACACTGAAAACCCTGGACTGAATAGAGACAATGGATTTATGGCTTAGTACAACAATCCATAACAAGGGAAGCCAAACTTACTGACCTGTCAAGCCGAATGTGACAATCTTCAGACATTAGAGAGCCAGGGCACGCCTGCCAGGTGTTGGTACTTCAGCCTCTCGGGAGGAGCCTGCCAGGGCTTGGAGTTTCAGCCACGCTCCTGCAGAAGCCCCAATCCCCAGCAAGTGTGCCCCATGGGGCTGAAACCTTGAGACTCCCCAGCCCACCAGGCAGAAGCCCCTATCTCACTAACCTGTTGCAAAGCATAGGTTCCAAGCTCTCTCCCCTCCCCCCATCTCGTAGGTGGAAAATGGAGAGGGAGGCCTCCGCAAGCTGTACTTTAACAATAAAAGAGCCACATGTGGCTTATGAGCCATTGTTTGGCCATCTTGATCTATCACTCACTAACAACCCTCCTCAACTGCCTTCCCCGCTCCCCAGGATTAGAGGGATGTTAATGGGCCACTTCACCTTCAATAGTCTCTTGAAATATCTACTAAGTACTTGGATTCAGCTTTCAGGGTAGCCGTGCTAGTCTATATCAGCAAAAACAATGAGGAGTCGTGGCACCTTAGAGACTAACAAATTTATGCGGGCATAAACTTTGGTGGACTAGTACCCATTACATCAGATGCATGGAGTGGAAAATACAGGAGCAGGTATAAATACATGAAAAGATGGGAGTTACCTTACCAAGTGTGATGTCAGTCTAAGGAGACAATTCAATTAAAAGTAGGATACCAAGGGAGGACAACGACAGGGAGGACAATGTAGGCTACCAAGGGAGGAAAACGACAACGAGAGGGACGAGGCAGCAACCCTGGCAGAAATCTGGGGATGGGGGAATGTGTCCCCAACTAGTTGCCTCTGCTTATAACTCCAAAGCTCCCTGAACTCAATTATGTTTAATGTCAACTTACTCTTCACAGCAACTTTGTGTAAGCATGCATATACTGGCATTCATTGATAGCATCCATGACTTAATTAGCCTCTGAAAATAAAGAGCCATAGTACTTACCCACTGACACGGCTTGGCAAGAAAGGATTCCAAAACGCACTGTAAAGGCTTTAGCACTATAAATGGAACCGTTTCCCTACATTATTATACATAAATTACATAAATTACACATTACACATTTATTGCTTTCAAAGTGATTTGGGATCCCCCAGGATGGAACGTACAAACTGAAATGTAAGATATTACCAGTTTCTAATAATAAATACTTAGTAAAGTGCTTTGAGATCCTTTGATCCAATGCACTATGTCAGTGCAAAGATGAGACTCATGCTAACTTCTACAGATGTCAAAACTAAAGGCATGAAGGGAAAGTGACTTGTCCCAAGATGTCACAGCATAGGCGTGCACAAAGGGTGTGCCAGAGTAGGGGTAGGCAAATGGCACCACTTTCCCGGCGTGGCAAGCCGCGGCCCTCTTCCCCACCTTCCCCCCTCCCCTGGAGCCATGCCACCGCGCATATAGCGCTGTGGGGTCCGGGGCTGCGCACTCCCGCGGGGCAGTGTTTGGCTCCACGGGGAGGCAGACATGCTCCCTGCTCACCCGGAGTCATGTGGTAGATACGCTGGAGAGTAGGGATAGGATACAAAGGGACCTAGACAAATTAGAGGATTGGGCCAAAAGAAATTTGATGAGGTTCAACAAGGACAAGTGCAGAGTCCTGCACTTAAGACGGAAGAATCCCATGCACTACTACAGACTGGGGACTGAATGGCTAGGCAGCAGTTCTGCAGAAAAGGACCTAGGGGTTACAGTGGATGAGAAGCTGGATATGAGTCAACAGTGTGCCCTTGTTGCCAAGAAGGCTAATGGCATTTTGGGCTGTATAAGTAGGGGCATTGCCAGCAGATCGAGGGACGTGATCGTTCCCCTCTGTTCGACATTGGTGAGGCCTCATCTGGAGTACTGTGTCCAGTTTTGGAGCCCACACTACAAGAAGGATGTGGAAAAATTGGAAAGAGTCCAGAGAAGGGCAACAAAAATGATTAGGGGCCTGGAGCACATGACTTATGAGGAGATGCTGAGAGAACTGGGATTGTTTAGTCTACAGAAGAGAAGACTGAGGGGAGATTTAATAGCTGTTTTCAACTACCTGAAAGGGGGTTCCAAAGAGGATGGATCTAGACTGTTCTCAGTGGTGGCAGATGACAGAACAAGGAGTAATGGTCCCAAGTTGCAGTGGGGAAGGTTTAAGTTGGATATTAGGAAAAACTTTTTCACTAGGAGGGTGGTGAAGCACTGGAATAGATTACCTAGGGAGGTGGTAGAATCTCCTTCCTTAGAGATTTATAAGGTCAGGTTTGACAAAGCCCTGGCTAGGATGATTTAGTTGGGGTTTGGTCCTGCTTTGAGTAGAAGGTTGGACTAGAAGACTTCCTGAGGTCCCTTCCAACCCTGATATTCTATGATTCCTGCTGCCGCGCACACAGCGCTCTGGGGGGCAGGGTTACACGCTCCCCTGGAGCTACATCGCCGCGCACACAGCGCTCTGGGGGGCGGGGCTGCCTGCTCCTGCAAGGCAGTATGTCTGGCTCTATGTGGAGGAAAACATGCTGCTAGGAGCCTTATGGTAAGGAGTCCAGGGGGTGGATAAGGAGTGGGAGCAGTCAGAGGCCAGGGAGCAGGGTGGGTTGGATAGGAGGTGGGATCCCCGTGGGGTAGTTAAGGGTGGCGGGTCTCTGGAAGGTGCAGTCAGGGAGCAGGGAGGGTGGATGGGGCGTGGGGTGGATAGGGGTCAGGGCAGTCAGGGAACAGGAAGCAAGGAGGGTCCTTGGGGGGGCAGTTAGGGTATACCTATCTTATAGAACTGGAAAGACCTTGAAGGTCATTAAGTCCAGTCCCCTGCCTACACTAGCAGGACCAAGTACTGTCACCTGACAGATTTATTTTTTTTTGCCCCAGATCCCTAAATGGCCCCCTCAAGGATTGAACTCACAACCCTGGGTTTAGCAAGCCAATGCTCAAACCACTGAGCTATCTGAGGGTGGGGGCTTTCTGGAGAGGGTGGTCAGGGGACAAGGAGCGGGGGAAGGTTGGATGAGTCAGGAGTTCTGGGGGCAGCCTGTCAGGGGGCAGGAGTGTGGAGAGGGGTTGGGGCAGTCAAGGGACAAGGAGCGGGGGTGGATGAGTCAGGAGTTCTAGGGGGGCCTGTTGGGAGACGGGTTTGGAGAGGGGTCGGAGCAGTTCGGGGGGGGCTGTATGGATCGAGAGTTCGGAGGTCCTGTGGGGGGCGGGGAGCAGTTGGAAAGGGTTGGGTCAGGGGACGGGTAAGGAGTACGGTCCGGGGGGGGCAGACAGGGTGGGGGTGGGTCTCAGGACAGGGCAGTCAGGGGACAAGGAGAAGAGAGGCTTAGATAGGCAGTGGGGTCCTGGGGGGCGGTTAGGGGCAGAGGTCACACGAGAGGGTAGTCAGGGGCAGGGGTCCCAGGAGGGGGAAGTCAGGGGACAGGGAGCAGGGGGGGGGTTGAGGGTTCTGAGGGGGCCCGTAGGAAGGAGTGGATGGGGGGAGGGACTAGGGCAGGGTTCCCTGGGTGCACACCCTAATGAAATGATCTGTGAACACCTGTGTGTCACAGTGAATCAGCTGGGAATAGATCCAAGGTCTGATTCCCAGTCCCATGTCTGAAGGGGATTTCATGAAGGAATTTGGATATCCTGTCCACATATATGTGCCTATGAAAAGGGAGCCAGTTATAAAAGTTATACATCCAATAAAGTCTCCCTTGCAGCTCGTCAAATCTAGAATAGAATGATAGGTACTAATTTTAAAAGCACAGAAGAGGAGAGGTGATTATTGTCATATGCACTTTACTGCAAGGCAGCAATATGGATGGCCTGGCTAAGCTTCTTCTAGAGTGCAGCAAGATTACCACAGCCTACAGCTCTGGTTTGATACTGAAATATTTCTTTACACTCCTGATGTATATACTTTTCAGAGCAATCTGCTGTTTCTTTCCATTATCAAATACATACACACTAGTTCCTATGAAAACCTTAATTCTCCAAAACAAGCCACCTTCTCAGAATTATTTATAGAAGAGAATGTCCAGGCCTTTTTTGGTTGCTGTCATTGTTCACTGCATCCTTTCATAATTGATAGAAGGTTGAAACCTAGTAGTTACTATTATTACACAGCCATAAATTAGCAGAGTTTGCTCTTACAGGACTAAAGCAGTGGTCTCCAAACTACAGCCTGGGGACCAGATCTGGCCCACGGCATCGATTTGTCCGGCCCCCCAGCCCCAGCTGAACAGGCACATGCGGAGGGGTAAGTGCCCCCACAGTGCGGCTGGAGGAGCAAAGGTGGGAAGGGGGGGGTCACAGCAGCAGCGTGGCTGGAGGAGCAAAGGGGTGAGTGTCCCTGCGGCACAGCCAGAGGAGCTAAGGTGCGGGGGTCACGGCAGTGGCTGGAGGAGCAAAGGAGGGGCACAGCAGTGGTCTACGAAGCCCCTTCAAAAATCTAATATGGCCCTCGTCTCAAAAAGTTTGGAGACCGCTGGTCTAAAGCATAGGCTCTTCCATTATTTTATTCAGGAAACATTAGGGGAAGGTGCTAGTTTTTAACATGCAAGAGGCAAGGATTTCGGATTAAATACTCACAGTTCGGTATTGCATTTTTTGTAGTGCCAGTCACTTTATTACTAGCATCTGCTTGAAAAAAAGTGAGACATGCATAAGTCCATGGGACCGGATGCACTGCATCCAAGGGTGCTGAGTGAATTGGCTGATGTGATTGCAGACCCATTAGCTATTGATTTTGAAAATTCGTGGTATCAGCTGAGATCCCACACAACTGGAAAAAGGCAAATGTAGTGCCCATCTTTAAAAAAGGGAAAAAGGAGAACCCAGGGAACTACAGACCAGTCAGCCTCACCTCAGTCTCCAGAAGAATCCTGAAGCAGGTTCTTAAGGAATCCATTTTGAAGCACTTGGAGAAGAGAAATGTGATCAGGAACAGTCAACATGAATTCACCCAGGGCAAGTCATGCCTGACCAACCTGATTGCCTTCTATGATGAGAAAACTGCCTCTGTGGATATGAGGAAAGCGATGGATGCGATTTATCTTGACTCTAGCAAATCTTTTGACATAGTCTTCCACAGTATTCTTGCCAGCAAACTGAAAAAGTATGGGCTGGATGAATGGACTATAAAGTGGATAGAAAGCTGGCTGGATCGTCGGGCTCAATGGCTAGTGATCAACTGCTCAATGTCTAATGGAGTGTTCCAGGGGTTGGTCTTATAGCCAGTTTTGTTCAACAGCTTTATCAATGATCTGGATAACGTGATTAATTGCACCCTCAGCAAGTTCGCAGATGACACTAAGTTGGGAGGAGATATGACAGAGGGTAGGGATAGGGTCCAGTGTGACCTAGACTAATTGGCCAAAAAAAATCTGATGAGGTTCAACAAAGAGAAGTGCAGAGTTCTGCATTTAAGGAAGGAAGGATCCCATGCACTGCTACAGGCTGGGAACTGACTGGCTAAGCAGCAGTTTTGCAGAAAAGGACCTGGGGATTACATACGCTTCCCGAGTTACGCAAATCCGAGTTATGCAAATTTGAGCTTACGAAAAAAGTTCCGTAAGATAGAAATAGGAGGGTTGTTTGTTTGGGGTTTTTTTGCATAATGACCAGAGATACGTTTCTGACTTACACAAAATTCGAGTTACCCAAGGAGTTCCAGAACGGAATGCTTGCGTAAATCAGGGAGTGTCTGTAGAGTGGAAGGGAAGCTGGATATCAATCAACAGTGTGCCCTTGTTGCCAAGGCAACCAATAGCATATTGCAGTGGTCGTCAAAACAGGGTGCATGCACCCCGGGGGTGTGCAAGACCACCCCTGGGGGTGCCCGAGACCCTGGCGCCGCCGCCAATCCCACGCAGGAGACCGCCGAATTCGGCAGCAGTGTATTTTGGTACCGCTGAAATGCCGCTGCAGAAAATGAAAACTTTCTGTTCAGCAGCATTTCGGCAGACATATCCGGGGGGCGGGGGCGTAAGCGGATGCCGCTCCACGGAACAGGGCCGCGGCCGGAAAAGATTGAAGACTGCTGGCATATTGGGCTGTATTAAAAGGAGAATTGCCAGCAGATCGAGGGAAGTGATTATTCCCCTCTAATCAGTACTAGTGAGGCCGCATCTGGAGTATTATGTCCAGTTTTGGGCCCCCCACTACAGAAAGGATGTGGAAAAATTAAAGAGAGTCCAGCAGAGGGCAATGAAAATGATTAGAGGGCTCGGGCACATAACTTATGAGGAGAGGCTGAGGGAACTGGGCTTATTTAGTCTTCAGATGAGTGAGGGGGGATTTGATAGCAGCCTTCAACTACCTGAAGGGGGGTTCCAAAGAGGATGGAGATCAACTGTTCTCAGTGGTACCAGATGACAGAACAAGGAGTAATGGTCTCAAGTTGCAGTGGGGGAGGTCTCGGTTGAATATTAGGAAAAACTATTTCACTAGGAGGGTGGTGAAGTACTGGAATGGGCTACCTAGGGAGGTGGTGGAATCTCCTTCCCTAGTGGTTTTTAAGGCCCGGTTTGACAAAGCCCTGACTGGGATGATTTAGTTGGGGGTGGTCCTGCTTTGAGCAGGGACTTGGACCAGAATACCTCCTGAGGTCTCTTCCAACCCTCATCTTCTATGATTCTATGACAACCTACTGGCAAATAACTGTCTATTGCAGTGGTCTTCAAAGTACGGTGTGCGGGACTCCCCACAGGAGTGCGCGTTGTCCCCACACCACCATAGAATCGGCTCTGGGGCACTGCCGAAATTGGAAGTATTCTATTTATGTGCACCGAAGTGCCGCCGAAAGTGGAAGCTTTCCATTTGGCTGCATTTCAAAGGACATACCCCGGGGCCGCAAGAGGGGAAGAGAAAACGGAAACGGGCTGCAGGGGGAAAGCTTTGCGGCGCGCTGGTCTATTGTATAGTGCTCATTACCGTAATAGCTGAGTGCCTCAGTCTTTTTAAGGTATCAACACCCCTGTAAAGTACTGCAGAATTATTGCCATTTCACAGATTGGGAACTTAGGCACAAAGAACTCAGTGGTTTAACAAAGTTCCCACAGGAAGTCTGTGTCACGGAGTCCCCGGGGCGATGGTCTGGACCTGCTCCTTCAGAAGCCAGTCAGGACTCTGGGGAGAAGCTTCTTCTCTGTAAACAGCCTGTCTCCAAGACTAGGAGCTTCACAGCATACAGCTTCCACCTCCCTTGGTCTGACCTCAGAGCATTCAGCACCCTCTGCCCCTCTGTGCGCTTCCCCCAGCAAGCCCAGCCAGGCAGGGTCCCGGGGAAGCACGTGGGTCTGCACCTCAACTCCACAGTCAGACATGACTGTCAGCCCGCCAGTAAAACAGAGGTTTATTAGATGACAGGTGATCTAAGACAGATCTTGTAAGTACAGCGAACGCGAGCCCTCCGCTGGATCCATTAGCTCTCTGCCCCTTCCCAGCCAGACCCAGACTGACAATCACTCCCCAGCTCCTCCCCTGCTTCCTTTGTCTCCTTCCCGGGACGAGGTCAGGTGACCTCTTCCCCCCACCTGGAGTCAAATTACAGCTTCAGGCATGGAAACCTTCACACAATAGTCAGAGGAGCCATTGAGAGCATTTCTATTCCATCACAGTCTGTGACAGAGACAGAGACAGAACCACCTGGATCTTCCAAGAGACCAGCTACCACCATAACCACTGGACTATGCTTCCTCTCTGCATCTCTCTCACTGCACCAAAACCTCAACAGATACAATTGTTGCCCTGGATTGTTACTCCAGAACATGATCAACCAATTGCAACCATAATATGTGCACTCAGCCACCATGAATTAATGAAATTGACCATCACAGAGTAAGGTTTAATTTGGAGACAGGCTTTCAGAAGCAAGGTCAAATCCAGCAGGCTCCACCTCCTGCTCACTCTGAGAAGTGTAGAGTTTTGCTTGTATTTGTACAACTGCAAAAGCCATTTTAAAAAAATCACAATCCAATTCAAGCAGAGACAGTTGCTAGAGGGCTGGGACAGCTCCTCGGACAGGAGCTTTCCATGGTAGAGAAGAAATAACCAAACCTGGAGAAGTTGCCTAGCTCACAGCACACAGACAGACATGCCCTGCAATGTGTTTTCATTCCTGGACACAGGAAGTTAAAAGCACCACCATAAGCATTTTCACTGAGTGACAGCCCCCTTTTAATGATGTAGGTATGAACCTACAACCATCTTCTATCATTTAGGGGGGTAGGAGGAGCTTCCATCCCTGACCCATACAGATGTAAGAGTCTAGTTTTCAGGTGATCATGTCCCCTCCACTAGTACATATCTGTTGGCGATAAGCACATAAGCTAGTGAACAGAAACTACTCCTTAGGGAATTCTGTGCCAAAAAATTAAATTTCTGAGCACAATATTTTAAAGTTCTTCAAATTTTGTCAAAATAATACAATATAATCACACCATTTTCAATAATTTGCTGAAAAGTATTTTGAAATAAATTACCAAAATAATTGAAAATGGTGTGATTACATTGTTATTTTGTTTTTATGTTATTTTGACAATTAAAATACGCAGATCTTTGCAGAATTTAAATTTTTAAAATTTTTTGGTGCAGAATTCCCTCAAGAGTACCAGGGTTCTGGGAGGTGCGATCAGGGTGTGGGCAGCTCAATGGGGGGGTCTGGGTGTAGGGGGAATGTGGATGCACAGGGGCTCAGTGCAGGGGGTTCGCAGGGGAGTCCAGGTGAAGGTGGTTAGGGCTCTGTGCGGGGGGGGGGGGGGGGCGGGGCGGGGGGACCCCAGTTGGGGGTCAGTAGGATAGGGGTCCATGTATGGGGGACTCTGATGCAGGGGATGACGCCCAGTGGGGTGGGGGTTTGGAAGGCTTGGTTAGGGGGGTTCTGGGTGTGGGGGGGCTCTTGATACAGAGGGGGCTCAGTGGAGGGGAATCTGGATGGGTCTCCCAGTCAGCCCAAGCCCCGTGTATCCAGATCACCAGCGCTCAACCTCCCCCCACCCCAGCCCGACGCACACACACACAGATCTGAAAATCACTCCCTCAAGCTGCAGCACCACCTCACACCCAGACACCACTACCACCACCCCTGCGGTGCAGAGCTTCCAGCAGCCAGGGGATGTTTTTAAGGCATGATCTGATCCAGCCCCAGCTGCTCCATTCAGGAAAGGTGGGGGAAGGGGAACTCTGTCTCCGTCGTCGTCCTCCCCGCCCCCCGCCAAACTCCTACCTGGAACTAATGTTCCTGGGTGGCCAGAATATCTCCAGACTTCCCTCCCAAAACCTCTTTCCCAACTACGAGTGATTACTGGTGCAGCTTCTCTTTGCTTTCCCTCAGAAACCATTTTCTGCAAGGAAGCAAAGGGAATCTGCAGCAGGGAAGGGGCGGATTTTTCTGCTTCACTGTAGTTTCGGAGAATTTCCCCAGGAGTAAGAAACAGTGTACCACAATGGTATAATTTAAAACAGTTTGGCAACACAGTATACAAAAGCCCTGCACATATTATGGCCCAATACACAACTTCAGCAATGAATATCATCATCGTTTCTTCTTCTGTGCATTACAACAGAGGTAGATGCATTATAGCATGGGTAGAGAGCCTTTATCCTGTTGGAAAGATGGCAGTAATCAAAATATTAAAGGAGAATTTTTTTTTAAGACTGACATGAAAAATACTGTTTTCTTCAAGGCCTCTCATTTCACATTCTCCCAGACAGTAAGAGCAGCACCAGGTGGCCATGTTGAGGAGAGAAGCAAAAACTGTGTAGGTTCTGATGTTGAAGAAGCTACAGCAGGCTGAACTGAAAGGAGCCCTGTTAGCATTTGTTCTCAGACAGAAATTCAATAATGGAAGAAACACCACAATAACCTAGAAATACTTGTTCCTAAACATCAGGCAATAGAAGCAACTAATCTTGCATCTGATATATTGAAATTTAAGCAGGCATGAATACAGTCTTCATAAGTGTCTAAAGATATAATTTCTACAGAAGTATGTAAAATTAAAATGAATCCATATTACTATGCTCCTCTACAACACGTTTTCCATCAGGGGATTAAACAGTTCATCTGACTCCATACTCCACAGCAGGTTATCCAGGCATTATTCCCATTTTGTAGATGGGAAACCAAGGCACCCTGCAGTCAAAGGACTTGCACAAAGTTACACAGCAGGATAGTGGCAAAGCGATGACTAAAATTCCAGAGTGCCAGTATCCAGTCCCCAGAGCTCTAACTCTCAAAGACATAAGTGAACATTAGTGTACTAAGAGGAAGTCCCAAGAGAGTTCATTCATTTTTTTTTTTTATGTGGCAGACTAATGCAATACGAAATGCAGCTAGCAGCAAGACTTGTTTTTCCAACATCAAGTACTGTACTATTTTCTTGGAAGTAAGGGTGGAAGGACAAATAGGGGTAAGGAATGACGACTGCTCCAGGGCAGCAGGAAAAGGTCAGGCTGGTAGTGGGCATAGATGGGCTATGGCAGGCAGTGCTGAGCAGCAAGAGATGTTTAATTGAGCAGACAGTTGGGGGGCTCTAGAACACTAGTCGCTATGTAAACAATGGTTAGAGTCATTCTTGCTCTCATGTAGCCAGAGGTAGCAAATGCTGTAGAAAGAGAGCCTGAGACAAGAAGCCTAGCATGAGGCCTGAGCTAAAGCAGTGGGCAAGTTTTGCTGATATTAAGGAAAGTTAACAAGTACTACTTAGAAATGTGTGTGTTTTTGCAAGTAGGCAGGTTTTCTAGCAGGGCTCACAGCTGTGAGCAAAAAATCTGGCAAGAACAGGGCTAGTATTGCAAAAACACACACATTTCTAAGCAGTACTAGGCACAGTAAACTCACGCAAACGCATTCCAAAGGGTGGTACCAGAGCATCCAATACCAAGTCTGGTATACATACACACACACACAGATAACGAGCACAGAATGACCCCTCCCTAAGGTCAGGATGACAGTGTGATGGATAAAAATGTTTTGATCCAACTAACATGTGAAAGATAATGGGTGGTAACAAACATGTCAGGGGGCAGTAACTAACTACATAAGAGGGGCAATACATAACTTGCATGTATTGATGTATAAAATGGAGTCTCAGGGAGTGTGTCTTTGGCCAGCCTAGGGGGCAGTGGAAAGTGCCGCCATTGACTGAGCTGAGTCCACTGTCATGTGCATACAGGTCTTAGTATCCCAATAGAGCAGCGGTTCTTAAAGTGAGGGTCGCAACCCTTCGGGGGGTTGCCGGCAGCCTCCTGAGGGATTGCGAGCTCCTGGCGCCCCTGAAAAGCCACCGAATTGAATTGATTACTTCCGCATTTGGCGGCTTTTCAGTAGACATGCCAAGCTTTCGGGAGTGCTCGGCACGTCCGCCGAAAATAGCCGCCGAATGCAGAAGTAATCAATTTGGCAGCTTTTCGGCGGACATACAAGGGTCTGCCGCATGAAAGAAGAAAGTGAAAAAGGGTCGCAGTTCTCAATAGTTTGAGAACCGCTGCAATAGAGTCTGCCCAGTTGCTATTATTGTGCTTCGTCAACTATAAACCTGACCAAGTGTCTTTGGTTTGTAGTTATTGGGCAGTTTGGTTGGAGCCTGCTGTAGGGGCTATATGACCAGAGCCAGGGCAGCATGCAGAGAGAACACACACACAGTCAACATCTGACGACAGCAAGCATGATCGGGAACTAGAGATTTATGAAGAATACAGCATGTTCCACTGAAAGCACCAATTATTCACTATAGGAATCACTACAACTTTAAATTAGACTTTCATTAACAGATTGTCAAGATGAGCCCAGCCTGTCACCGTCCCAATAGAGTTCATTCATATTTTTTTATTTGGCAGACTAATGCAATACAAAATACAGCTAGCAACAAGACTTGTTTTTCCAACAACAAGTACCTGGCCGGGTAGTTGTGCTCAGCCACCCTTGTGACAGATTAGCTATCCCCTCCTATCAAGACCAGCTGGGTTATTTGTGAGTAGTTCTGAGCCCTTTTAAAGAGAATAGAACCACATAGAATCAGCAGGTTTCTGTGGAAGGCTCTGAGAAAAGGCCTGCAAGAGAATGTGAGGGGACTCTAAGCAAGAAGCCTAGAAGTCAGGACTCTATCTCAGAGCCAAAGGAAATAAAATGTAGCCCAGAGGGGCTAAGACTGTGCCAGAGGACTCCACGGAAGTGGTCTGGGAGTCAGGGCTCTATGACAGAGCTACAGAGAGACTGAAAGGTAACCCAGAAGGGACTAGGAACTGAACCTGAAGAGCAGGTTGAAGAGGATCCTAAGTGGGGCAAAAGTACTTTTGGTTTGGTCTGGACTTTTGTTACCCCAAAAGGGGACAGAAATAAGAATGACTCAGCCACAGGGTTCAGCCATGGGAACCCCGGGAGAGACCGAAAACACTGAAGAGGAGGAAATTGAGGGAGAGTGTGTCTGAAGCGCCACACTTAGCCACCAGGGAGCATACCCCATGACACAGGCCATATAAAACGTACATTGGTTCACTGATTTCAGTGGGAATTAGGCACCTAACATGCTTAGGCACTTTTGTAAATCATAGTAGGTGCCTATCTGCATCTTCAGGCATCTAAATACCTTTAATGGAAACTGTCAAGTCACTAAGTACAATTAATACTTCCTTAAATGCAAAATATTTTAACATATTTCTTATACATCTAGCATATTTTTAACTAATAAACTATTTTTTTACATTTTAATTGAATTCCAATTTCCATCCAAATGCAGTTTGACAAACATCCTGCAAAAGAAATCATCCAGTAAACAAGAAATACATCAGTTACTGTTTTCTAACATAATGTAAAAATTAAGAATTTGAATAAATGTATGTTAATCTATATAACTGCTTCAATGAATGCATATAGGTACAGTGTGTCACCGTGACAAGCAAAAAAAAAAGTACCAAATTTAATGTGACAGCTATATTTATTTGCAAATCAATATGTTTTAATGGTTATCAACCAATGAGAATTAATCTCTTTCTAGGAAACAATACAAAAAAAATCAATTACTTAAATTGAGTTTTCCTGTTTAAAATCACTCTGAGATCCACTCCATTGCACACAAAAAAAAATCCTGTATGTTAAAAGTACATTAAGGTTGCAAAGAAAAGCACTCACAAATAGTAAGGAAATCCCACATTCAAGGTTGTCCTGAGCACTACACACACACACACTGTGCTCAAGACAACCTTGAGTGTGGGATTTCCTTACTACTTGTGAGTAGTAAGTATAATATATATCTATGCCTTGTTCGGTTCACATTTTTGAACTGCAGAATATTTTACAATCTCAAAAATTGAAATCATGTCTAGCAACTGTACAGGTGGGGCTAAGAGGACAAGGTGGCAAACTTTTTGACCTCCTCAAGTTGCATTTTATGGACTAGCCTAGTAATAGGAGTTTCCTGTGGATAAAATGACATGTTTTCTGCTTCCATGCATTACACTTAAAAAAGACTTTCAACTTTAATACCCTAAATACGCATCCATGCAAAGGTGACCTGCTCTTTGTCCAAGCATGGCCCCTACCTTATTCCCATTTTTTGGGATAAAGCCACCACCTCACTTTTAACCTCAAAGTCACATTCACATTCCCAAAGAAGAGATATACAAGTAACTCAGGCAGGGAAACAAGTCAATTTCAGAAACTTAACTGACTGCTTCCAGGTCTAAAATGACACTCTCTCTAGGTCTTGTTAGAAGAGTAAGAGTGGATACTTACAGGCCAGCCTGGAAGTCCTTCTCATTCACCACAGCACAATTGCTTAATGACAGTTCATCTGTAGGACATCTTGCTGCTTGCATAGACTATTGGAGGTGACACAAAAAAGGCAAAAAACAAAAAACAAAAAAAAAAAAACAACCAGTAATGAGCCACAAGAAAATACAAGCATCCTTTTTAATAAATTATGCATTTCTTAAATTTTATTAATTAAATGAAATCCAGATGGGTTCCCTGAGATCTCATTAGCACTGATGTGCCATTTGGATGCATAGTTTGCCATCAGTGGCAAAAAGCACCTTTCTACATTCACAGTTTCTAAGGCACTTACACAACTTCTCTCTAAAGTATGTCTGCAGTTGACTGCAGCCTCCTAAGTACCAGCATATGAGAGAGATAAGGCAAGTGAGGTAATATCTTTATTTAGAACAATTTCCGTTAGTGAAACAGACATGCTTTTGAGTTTCACAGAGCTCTTCAGAAATCTGAAGAAAGCACATCTCTTTCACAAACAGAAGCTGGTCCAATTAAAGATATTACCACACTATTCTTGTTTCGTTCTTCAAAGCAGACATTGCCACATTCTACACCCTGAAACCTCTAAATCTGACAACTGCAGTATGCTCTACAGAAGACTGCCTTAAGATCATCTGGCAAAGAATATATCTGCTTGGCACTATTAAACTGCATTTCATCATATTTCCTTCTGCGGGCAATTCAAGGTGTTGGCAGGAAAACGTAAAACTCTATACTGTTTGGGATTCTAATACCTGAATACTCACCCCTCTCCGACTGTGCCGCCGAAGGTTTAAGACTGTGCAGTGGGAAAAGATTATGGCTCGATGAATAGTTCTGATGTTTTCAACCAGGCCAGAGACCAAAATGGATGATTTTTATTAACTGAAAGTTATTGGGAAACTTCTCTTTATAATTTCATAGAGTTCAAGGCCAGGACGCTTAGATTATGCAGTCTGACCTTCTGCATACACAGGTATTTAAATATCTCCCAGATACCGTTATGTTGACGCCAAGGATTTTAGTCTCCTGAGGACTGAAATAACATACTCAAAGAATATTAGGGTTGGAAGAGACCAACATTGGAGTGGTGCTGTTGGTGAGTACCACCGCGCTTCTGACACAGTATCAAAAGGCACGACATGCATTGTGGATGGTCCGAAGTTATAACGCGTTGATATGGAGTGAGGCTTCCAGTTCTGCCCATAGGCCGAGCACCTTCAACAAGGCCAGATTCACCCTTCAACCTAGAAGGAAACATCAGTACCCAGTGTCTTGGTTGGAGAAGTCTGAGCGAAAGGGGCCCGATGGTGTACACTGTGTGGGGACGCCTACCAGGCACAGGGAATCTAGGACTGGTAGAGGGAGGTGAACCAACCTGCCCAGAGGATGCAAAGCAGGGCGGTAAACCACCCTGAGCCACACCTGAAGGGGGTGAAGGCAGAACTTGGCGAACTGGACACCTGCATGCACACAGATATGCAGCCCAGCAGGCTCAGACACATAATGTTGTTGATGGCTGGGATTGCAGACTGAAGCAGAGCTGCTGCACTGACCGGATGTAGTTGGTTGGCAGGAATGCTCTTGACGAGTCTAAAAGGACTCGAAGAAACTTAATTTTTTGAGTGAGTGCCAAGGCTGACTTTGAGGTGTTTAAAAGGAGTCCCAGACTCAAGGAAATGTAACATAGTGTCAAAATGGGTGAAAACACTCTTTCGATCTACCTTCAGCAACCAGTTGTCAAGATATGGGAAGATGGGGATACCCTTTCTCCTGAAATATGCCATAACCACCACCATGCTTTTGGTGAAGACTTGGGGGCAGAAGAAAGGCTGACCGGGAGAACCCATATACTAACAATGGTGTTCGCCTATCACCACAAAACGTAAAAATTTTCTGTGGCTTGGCAGAATGGCCACATGAAAGTAAGTGCCCTGAAAGTCTAGAGCAGCAAATCAATTGCTCTGAGACACCGCAGGGAGCAAAGCCAATGGAGTGACCATGCGGAATCTCATGTATTTGATGAATTTGTTGAGGCCACGAAGGTCAAGAATGGATCTCACCCTGCTCTTGGATTGCAATATCAGAAGGTACTGGGAGCAAAAACCATGGCCCCGGTGTACTGGCAAAACCTCCACCACCACTCCCGACTTCAACAGACAGCTGACGCTCAATGAGCAGGGTCTTGTAAGAGAGGTCTCTGAAGAATGATAGGGAAGGAGCATGGAGATGAACTGGACTGCATAGCCTGACCTGGGTCTAAGACCCAGCTGTCTGAGGTAATTGAGTCCCAAGCATTGTAAAAGCAGGCCAACTCTCTGCAAAGGGACAGGTGGATGAAGTGGGAGAGGAATGACTGGATCAGTGCTCTGGACAAGGGAGTCAAAAAGGGCAAGTGAAAACTGTCCAAAGCCCAAGCCCAACTTCTTCCTCTTGTGAGATTTATCCCTCTTCCTAGGGTAGTTCCATTGGGTTTGTTTTGGGTTTTTTTTTGGGGGGGGGGGGGGCAACAAAGGAGCACTGCAGGCGATACTGTTGCTGCATCCTACAGTGGAGTCTTTGCATGGACAGTGTGTCTATTCCCAAGGACTTCAAGATAGCCCTGGAATACCTGAAAGAGTGCAAGGTATCATCCACCCACCTTCTGAGAACAAGACTTGGCCATCGAAGAGTACGCCTTCAATGGCTTGCTGGACATCTAGAGAGATCCCAGAGTTTTGCAAATAGGAACCCCTCATCATGATTACCACAGACGCCATGACCCTGACCGCAGTGTCCGCAGTCTCAATGGTCATTTTGGTCACCAAGTATCCTTCCACAACAAATGCTCATGCAAGGCCTTGGGCAACTGCTCCTCGAATTTAGCCATGGCTGACCAAAGGGGAGAAATCATACTAAGCCAGCAAAGCTTGTTGATTAGCAATCCTCATCTGTAGGAACAATGAGGTATAAATCTTATCAGAAGATCCAACTGCATGAAGTCTTTGTCCTTAGGGGTTGACTTTAACCTCCGCTACCAGATCATGCCATTTACTATCATTAGTACCAGGGAGTTCAGGGCCAGGAGGGAACAGAACTCCTCAAATCCCTACATAGGAACAAAGTCACGCTTTTCCATGCATTTCTCCACTAGTGGTACCAAGGTCGGAGTACTCCACAGGGCTCTCGCTGGCCCAAGGTCCACATCATTGATCAGGAGGTGCTACTCTCCTGGGGACAGAGAGCTGCAAAATGTTCATCATTTTATGCATGTTCTCTTGAAGGAACTCTACCTGGATGCCCAGAGATGTGGCTGCATGGCATAAAGGGTCCTGGTATGCCTTAAAGTCTTCCAGGAGAGAAGTGGAGGATGAACCAGGCAGCACAACATTGTCTGGTGACAAGGACAAAAGTTTGGGCTGAGTCATAACTGGATCTCACCCTGGGAAGACATACTCAGGAGGGAGAACTCCGGAGGTTTCACAGGGAGGAAGAGCACTGATGCCTGAGCCCAAGACAAAGAGCGAGATCTCCATGATCTCCAGAGCATCCCACTGAGTACACCAGGCCACCAATATGGGTAGGTCATTCACAGCCAGTAAGGGCTGGGCCAGGGACCTCCATCCTGGCCATAGAGCACGTCAACCCTGGGAACCATACTGGTCCATTAGCAGTTCCTTGAGTTCATCAGATGATGCAATAGTATCAGATGACGACTCCAACTCGGAATTATAGCCCCAGGATATCGGCAACATGGGCAGAGCAACACCTGAGGAAGCCAATAGGCTGTCAAGTCATCTGTCACCCAGAACAAGGCAGGAATAAGAGCCCACGATGAAGCCAGTACCGTCAGTACTGAGCATACCAGCGCCACAGACATTGTTGGTCCCACTGGAAACAGCAGTACCAGCACACCCAACTAAGGTGGTGAGAGCCACCATGACAGCACTTGCAGTGCTTGCAGATTAAAACGCAGTGGTGCTGAAGAAGTCCCAGTGTCAAGCTTCCCTGCACCAATTCCGGTATCAGCTACATCCCCACCACTGGAAGGGGAGCTTCTTGGTGCGGTGCCAATGGACATGGAGGTGCAGTGGCTTGCTCCATCGGAGAGGCCATAAGTGGCGCATCCCTGGAACACTGCTGGAACAATGGGGAGGTCAGGTCCAAAAGGCAAAAGAGGTCTGTAGCTGCCTGGTACGCTGATAACATGAACTCAGTACCAGCATTTCCCTCATCGGTACCAGGCTCAATAGACACCTGGAAACCAGACCCAAATCAATGGTATGGCATTTCTGCCCTTCCCACTCAGTACAGGGCAGGGTCAGAGACACTCACATCATACCACATGCCCAAACCATGCCAGTCTGTGCTTTTCCTAGGGGAGGTAAAGGAGCTGCCCCGCAACCGGGAGCAATCCGATTCATCTTATGAGACCTCTTTCTCAGCACTAATGATGGAGAATGGCTCCTCCTCCTCCTCAGTGAGGCATCAGCCCGAGGAGGCGGATCAGGTCACGTGGCATGTTCAAGCAAGTGCTTCTTGAGGCAAAGGTCCTGCACCACCCGAGACCACTTCTTACATGATTTACAAGTTGAACAGCACGCTTTAAGGTGGGCCTCGCCAAGACAAAGCAAGCACTCCATGGGGGGCGGGGAGGGGTCACTGTTGGGGATTGCCTGTCCACACAAAGGACAGTGTTTGAACCCCTGTAAGGGCATCCCCAAGGAACACTAACAACTAACTACTTACTAACATTAACTCTACACAATAAATTAGGCTAACAAGAAACGTGAGGTTGTCACACTACAACCACACACACCTCCGACTCCAGCCACAGGTGGTGAAAAGGAACTGATCGGGGTCTGGGCAGCTCCACTCATATAGCCAGAAGAGCGGTCACAGCCACGAGTGCTGCCCCGTGTGGGTACTGCTAGATAAAAGGCTCTGGCTCGCTGGGCATGGACACACCTAAGTGGCATACACGCCTGCATCCACCCGAAGAACTCTCATGTCCCTGCCAATCTGATTTGAGAGAAAATTAGTTCTTGACCCTTGCAGGCAAGCAGCTGAAGCCCTACAGCATGAGATTTGATTTTTTGATACCTACAGGCAGAGCTCCAAACGTTATGAGCATGTGGAGAGCAGTGTAGGTCAGGCAAGGCCAGAAGGGACAACTGAGACCCTCCAGCCTGACCCACCCCACACACAACCACAGAATTTCTTCTAGAAGATGGATTAAAGTATTCCTTTGAGAGAGAAATCTAATCTCATTTCAAAGACCTCAAATGAAGGTGAGTTCACCACCTCCCCAGAAAGCTGTTCCAACATTTAACTATCTTTACAACTAGGAAACTGTTTTATTTAAACTGTGTTTTATTTATTTGAATTTGTCCAGGTACAGCTTCCAGCCACTGGATCTTGTTCTGCCTTTGTCAGCATGAATGAAAGCCCCCACACCCCTCCAAAGCTCATATCTCTTGATCACTAAGTGTAGGCACTGACAAATGGGCAAGTGGTCAACTTAACTTTCACTTCAATAAAATGAATAGATTAAGCTCCTTCAGCCAACAGAATGATTAAAAAGTGGAGTGTCGGGAGTGACATGACTAGAGCAGCAGAAGGAGAAAAATATAACTTTGTTTACCATATTTTAAACAAACCAGGGGAGAAGAGGAAGCAAAACAATACTTGTAATGACCTCCTGATTTGCTCAGGACATGCACAGGGATTTTAGCATTGAGTACAGAGAGGAAAGTGAATTATGGAATAAATCAAAGAATTTGCCTAGATAATGGATATGATGGGGAGGGGGAAAGGAGAGACTGGTCATAGTGGAGAAGATACTGAACCTGAGTAATATTTGTGTTTTCTAGCCAATAAATAAGTCCTTTATGAATTTAAAATTATAGACCTTAGCCAATGAACCAAAGGAATTAAATAATGCCATGATGCCTAAATAACACTAAGCAGCAGGCATGCTATGACTTCTGCTTGTTACACTGATCTTAATCATCTCACTGTTACCTTGTGTGTCTTGTCTGTTGCATCCATCTGCTTTGTCTCATCAATATTGACAGCATGCAGGTGGACTGCTTGGGTCTAAGACTGAGGGCTTCAGGCACCACCACAATACATATATTAAACATTAACTGGCTTTATGAACACTAACCTCTTTGGAGATCTGCACTCAAATAATGGAACAACTGATTCTACTAGAACTAATATAATTCACGGGAAGAGATGTGGATGTGTGGCAGAAAGTAGTAAAAAAATAAATGGGCTGGCGAATCACATGCACAAGCGTTTAAGTCCAACTATTTATTCATACTCAAAACCCACAAATTAAAGATGTGCGCATGAAAAATTAAAACAGATGTTCCATGCTGAAATTAACACAAAATCCAAGATTTCCACAGTGCACTGATCATAAAAGATAACCTATGAGTCAAACTGTCCCGATGAGGCAATTCTCACTGCAAATTATCAGCCCAGAGCAAAATCAGCCTTGTGTACACTCCGAGAACAGAGTTTTGCAGACTTTATTCCAAAAAGGATGTTTCCGGCCAGAAAGGATCATAATGATCATGTAACAAGAGCTAAAGGACTCCCCTGAATTAATTCCCGTTTGAACTAGAGAAGATCTTTTCGAAAAACATCAAATCTTGATTTAAAGTTTGCCAGTGATGGAGAATTCACCAAAACCCTTGGTAAACTGTTCCAATGATTAATTACCTCACTATGAAAAAAACACACTCCTGATTTCTAATCTGAATTTGTTTAGCTTCAACTTCCAGCCTTTAGATCATGTTATCACTCTGTCTGCTAGACTGGAGTCTGATATTGTATTTCTGTTCCCTGTGTACATACCTATAGTCTATGATCCAACTTACCCCTTAACCTTTTCTTTGACAAGCTAAATTAAGGTCCTTGAGTCTTTCACAGGCATGTCTTCCAATCCTTTAATCATGCTCATGGCTCTTCTCTGAACCCTGTACTATTTATCAGCAACCTTTTGAATTGTGGACACCAGAACTGTGCATGATATTCCAGTAATAGTCATACCAGTGCCAAACAGAGGTAACATAATCCACTTAGGACTTAAAGAAAACCTCTTTTAATTATCTTTTATTGCCATAGTGGGTTTTTTTGTGCCCTTTGGCTTCTCTTATCAATTTTCTACACTTCCTATTTTCAAATTTATATTCATCATCATAAAAAAAAAAAGTTACCAACCATTCAGACCTTTCTTTGAGGTATGTTGCACAAGTCCATTCCACTATAGGTATGTACATGCCTTGTGCACAGTTGTCAGAGAACTTTTTCTCTCAGCATTACGAGTCAGGGCAGCTCAAGTGCCCTCTCTCATCATGCACCACTGCGTGCAGATATAAGAGCATGGAGCTACTCCCAATCAGCTCCTTCTCACCAGACAGACTATAATAAAGAAGGGGAAAGAGGGATGTCAAGGAATGGACATGTGTAACATCTCAACAAACAACCGTTAAGGAAAAGTAAGAAACCGATATTTCTTCTTCCAGTGGATTGCACATGTGCATTCCACTGAAGGTGACTCTCAAGCAGATTAACATGGAGTGGACTCAGAGTCTACCTGAACAGCAACTGTAGAACACCACATCCAAATATGGCATCATTCCTGGACTGACAGGAAATGGCATAATGAGCAGCAAAAGTGGGAAATGGCGACCATGTTGCCACTTTGCAAATGTCTCAAATAGGTACTTGCGTCAGGAAAGCTGCTTGCGCTCAAGTCAAATGAGCCAACACTCTAGGAGGTGGTATGATATTAGCTAGCTGGTAGCACAAATGTATATAAAGGGAACACCTCTGAGTGGAAACCAGTTTATCTTCCAGCCTGTCTGCAACTGCACTGAGGAGCCACTAGAAGACTAAAATTCTCATCACATTCAACAAAAAAGTTTCTACTTATTTCTACCCGTGTGAGGCTTCAGGAAAAAAGTGGCAAATAAACTGTTTGTGTGGAAATTGGAAACCACCTGTCAAATCTGAGGAGAAAGTTTTATTTTATCCTTATGTAAAAGTATAAAAAGAGGCTCTGAGATGAAGAATGAACTTACTAGCCTGGGCCCTGAATGGAGGTAGGTAGTGGGGATAATAGAAAAACAAACTGAAGGGAACATCCAAGACCCACCATGCTTAGGACCTGCTGATATGATGTCATGAGAAAACAAGCACGGAGGAAGTAGGATAGACCAGTGGTCTTCAAACTGGGGTGCGCGCACTCCCGGGGGTGTGTGAGACCCCGGCGGCGCCACTGAGACCGCCCAGGAGACTGCCGAACTCCTGAGCGGGCTATTTTTAGACCGCCAAAATGCCACCGCCGCCGGAAGCGTCCACTTTTTGCGGCAGCATTTCGGCGGACATAGCCGCCCTGGGGGGCTGCCAGACTTTTTCCTCCGCAGCAAGGGGCCGCGGGGGAAAAAGTTTGAAGACCCCTGGGATAGACAACTGGTAGGAACAGGTAGGCCTGTAAGAAATGGGATGTTGCCCTTGACAAACCAGTCAAAATGTGTGCTTAGACTGGGCCGCTGTCAAGAGGAGGAGATGGTTGCTTCCTATAATTCCTGCTCCTTTTCTTCAGCAGCTCCTGGGGACAAAGTTTAACGCTCCGATATCTGAGACAGACCAGAACTGCTTCCTGTGCACTCAGTGTATAACTATAGACTCTAAGTGACTTCAGCATTGTCATGGACTCTTGGGGTATGCAGGCTATCGCCTGTCTTTTCCAAAATGAGGGCAAGACCCTCAAAGAGCAGATCTTGGATGGTCTTTTGCATTTCAAGAGGGAGACCGGAAGACTACAGCCATGAACGTCTCTTCACAGATATGCAGACCTCATCATGACTTGAGCTGGTGAGTCTGCTGCATCCAATCTCTGCTAGCGAGCTGTTCTTGCACCAGCTTGCCCTCCTCTACCATCAGAGTGAACTCCTCTCTGGAGTCCTCCTGTTGCTTATTGTTTAAACTTCATGATGCGTTCCCAACAGAATGAAGTCACAGCAACTTAGTCAAGATTTCCAGTTGGCAGTTTTAAGTTGCAGCCCTCTTCTCGAATAAATTTTACAACCAAACTAGCCCAATCTCCAACTCCATCCCTTTCAGTGTTGATGCCTGATGTCTCTGCCTCTCCCACTCATTAGCTGCTGCCACCATAAAGGGCAGGTAAAATAGAGATGTTCGAAACCATTAGAAGGAACATGGTATTTCCTCTCTGCCCATTTCATCGTAGGAAGAAGAAAGGGGTCTGACAAAAATGTTTTGATCAGCTTCAGAATCATTTCATTAATCGGGAGTAGCATTCTGGAGGACTCTGCTGAAGCCAGTATGTCCACTAGCTTGTGGTATTTCTCTCTGACTTCTTCCACCTGAGCATCCAACACTTTAAAGCAGTTCTTGGTGAGCCTTGTAATCCCCAGCAGTGAATTGTTCACCATCTCTATAGCCTCATATAGTGAGGACAACAGACTAGTCATTGTCTCAGCACTTGGGTGTCTCTCTTGTGGTGAAGGAACTATCTGAGCAACTTCCAGCTGCTCAGAATCAGTCCCAGTATTGCGCATTGACCAGTGTTTTCTGCGGTGCCAATTATTTTGGTGCATTCTCGAGCAAATCAGCAAATCAGTGTCCCTCCACCTGTGAGGGTGAGGGAAAGTCCTAACAGGTGGAGGGACAAAATGCCAAAAATGCCACTGATATGGCAGTAGTGGGCCCGATGCTTATGTAGGCCATTTCCTCTTGAGATGCATCTATTGCTGGAAGTGCCCTGACTACCACAGATTCTGTCCCAAGGCTCTGATAGAGGGTAAGCTTCCGATCAAGTAGGACATAAAAGACTCCACTTCTGAGTTTCATGAAAATAATTCAGAGCCCTGTAATAACAGTGGAGCAGAATTCATGTGGAGAGGAGATAGATATGGCAATATCAAATCCAGGGATGGCAATGTCAGGAATATAGTAGTGGCTTGCCTCTTAGGTACCTGAAGCACGGAGGGCATCAGTAGCACAGTCTCTTGTGGAGCTCATGTAAGAACTAAAGTCGCCACTACCAGTTGAAACTCTTGCTGTATCACTGAACACCAGTACCGAAAGACTGAAGTTTTCCGCTGCCTGCATACACCTCCAATGACATTGGTACTGGAACTAGGTCTTTAATTTGGTGTCTCTGCATCAGAACTTCAGGGGACAGCCTTGAGAGACCTCACACAGGTTCCAGAGTCGATGAACCAAAATGTCTGAGATCAGAGGAACACCCTGCGGAATGCTTCTCCTTACCGTCTCTTCTTGAGTCTTTGCCTCTAACTGATCTCAGTACTTAAGATCTTGCTGAACGGGGACCCTGGAATATCCATCTCTCTTCTTTGGTACCGGAGACATGGAATGAGATGCCAAAGACATCTCGGATGACACACCTTGTACTAGTGGTGAAGCACTTGGAGTACACAGAGGCACACAGCAAAACAAATTGTTGGGCAAAAGTCAACATGATTTCTGTAAAGGGAAATCATGCCTTGCTAATCTATTGGTGTTTTATGAAGGAGACATACATGTGGACGAGGGGGATCTAGTGGACACAGTGTACTCAGATTTCCAGAAAACCTTTGACAAGGTCCCCCAAAGGCTCTGACACAAATTAAGTTGTCATGGGATACGAGAGAAGATCCTTTCCTGGACTAAGAACTGTTTAAAAGATGGGGGGGAAAGGGGTAAGAATAAATGGTAAATTTTCAGAATGGAGAGGGATAACTAGTGGTTTTTCCCTAAGAGTGAGTCCTAGGACCAATCCTATTCAACTTATTCATAAATGATTTGGAAGAAGGGGCAAACAGTGAGTTGGCAAAGTTTGCAGATGATACTAAGCCACTCAAAATAGTTAAGACCAAAGCAGACTGTGAAGAACTTCAAAAAGATCTCACAAAACTAGGTGACTGAGCAATAAAATGGCAAATGAAATTTAATGTGGATAAATGTAAAGTAATGCACATTGAAAAAAATAACCCCAACTATACATACAATAAGATGGAGGCTAATTTAGCTACAACTAATCAGGAAAAAGATCTTGGAGTCATCGTGGATAGTTCTCTAAAGACATCCACACAGTGTGCAGCAGTAATCAAAAAGGCAAACAGGATGTTCGGAATAATTTAAAAAGGGACAGAGAATTAGACAGAACATCTTATTGCCCTTATATAAATCCATAGTGCACCCACATTTTGAATGCTGCATACAGATGTGGTCTCCTCTTCTCAAAAAGGATATACTGGCATTAGAAAAGGTTCAGAGAAGGGCAACTAAAATGATTAGAGGGTTGGAACAGGTCCCATATGAGGAGAGATTAAAGAGGTTAGGACTTTTCAGCTTGGAAAAGAGGAGACTAAGAGGGGATATGACCGAGGTATATAAAATTATGAGTGGTATGGAGAAAGTGAATAAGGAAAAAAGTTATTTACTTGTTCCCATAATACAAGAACTAGGGGCCACCAAACGAAATTAATGGGAAGCAAGTTTAACACAAATAAAAGGAAGATCTTCTTCACACAGTGCACAGTCAACCTGTGGAACTCCATGCCAAAGGAAGTTATGAAGGCTAGGAATATAACAGGGTTTAAGAGATAACTGGATAAATTCATGCAGGTTAAGTCCATCAATGGCTATTAGCCAGGGTGGGTAAGAAATAGTGTCCCTAACCTCTGTTTGTCGGGTGGGGGGGAAAGGTGATGGATGGCAGGAGATAAATCAATTGATCCTTACCTGTTAGGTTCACTCACCCCAGGGCACCTGGCATTGGCCACTGTTGGTAGATAGGATACTGGGCTGGATGGACCTTTGGTCTGACCCAGTACGGCCATTCTTATGTTCCTACACTCTGAACACAATGGCTCTGATTTAGGGCAGAATGCCATCTTCATAAGGAGATGCTTAAGTCTCATGGACATGAGGACAGAGTTGGCATCGGGCTTTGTTAGAAGGATAGGTACCTGGGTTAGTGTTTTTGTTGTGTGGTTGCCAGTGACTATTTGTTTCAGGTTGGGGGACTGTCTGTAAGAGTGAGGGATCATCTTTCAGGATAGATTGTAAGTATTTGATAATGCGTTGGAAAGGTTTAAGTTGCGGACTGAAGGTGACAGCTAATGGTGTTCTGTTTTTGTCTCTGTTGGGCCTGTCCTGTAGTAGCAGGTGGCTTCTGGCTCTATCAATCTGCTTTTTCGCTTCCCCAGGTGCGTATTGTAGTTTTAAGAATGCTTGGTAGAGATCTTCTAGGTGTTTGCCTCTGTCTGAGGGATGGAGAAAATGCGGTTGTATCTCAGAGCTTGGCTGAAGTCAATGGATCAAGTGGTGTGTCCTGGACAGAAGCTGGAGGCATGTAGGTAAGCACAGCGGTCACACCACCCTATACCGGAAACCTACTGACAACATGTTGCCAACTATGTCCACATCTCCATTCAACTGACACCATCATAGGATCTAATCACATCAGTCACACCATCAGAAGCTCATTCACCAGCACATCGACCAATGTGACATGTGCCAGCAATGCCCCTCTGCTATGTACATTGGCCAAACGAGACAGTCTCTACGCAAAAGAATAAATGGACACAAATCTGACATCAGGAATCATAACATTCAAAAACCAGTAGGAGAACACTTCAGCCTCCCTGGCCATTCCCTTAAAGACTTGAAGGTGTCAATTTTAAATCAGAAAAACTTCCAAAGCAGACTCCAATGAGAAGCTGAGGAACTGGAATTAATTTTCAAATTGGACACTATCAACCAAGAGCTAAATAGGGATTGTGAATAGCTCTCTCATTACACTAATTGATTGCATTTCCCTAGTTAATTTCCCTTCAAAAGTTCTTATCACCTGTCAGACAGAGATCCACTACAAAAGGTTTTTTTTCTCCTGCTGATAATGCCAAATTAAATAGACTCTTAGAATTGGTATGGTAATGTACCACTTTGGGCGGGGGGGCTGTGTATATAAATACATCTTACTTCTGTTCCATTCTATGCATCCGATGAAGTGAGCTATAGCCCAGGAAAGATTATGCTGAAATAAACTGGTTAGTCTCTAAGATGCCACAAGTATTCCTCGTCTTACATTTGATATAGTCAGTGAGACAATATAAACATGGAACCCCATGATACCATTTTTACAGAATTATATTTAGGCAAAAATACCATCTGCTTTTATAAGAAACTAAATCCTACCATGTTTCTTTTGCATTTTTCATTTGGTCTAGCTTACAAGAGAGTGAACCACATGAACTTCTCCAAAGAGAGGTTACCGAGTTACATTCAGTGGCAAGCCTTCCCCATCCCTCTTCTGCCCTAAGCAAAGCCCTTATTAAGCCATTATGTAAGGCTAATTCTGTATTCTCCCTCCATTTTTGTATGAAAAATATGACTACAGGTAACACTGATGTTTCTCATGTTGCAAGATAACTGCTGTGTTCCCCCCTACCTTACAATTTATTACTTCAAATCCTAACATTAACAAACCATTATCGGAGACACAAAAGCAACTATAAGAGCAGCACAAAGGGCAGGAGGCTCATTGATGTTGATAATACATAACATTTATGCAGCATTCTTCATTCTGGAGAATTCAAAATTGTGACACTGTGCATCTAAATACAGCACCATTTAGATTTATTCACCGGTAGGACAGAGGGCAGAAAATAATCTGTGCATCTCATACTGAGCAGCAGTTGAAAAGGGATTTTTTATTACTTTAAATAAGGACAGCACAGTAATTTTACAGAAATTATTTCAGGGTCCATACAAAACAGACAAGCCTGCATAATGAGAAATAATAATCCCTTCATGTCTTGACTGAATGATCCTAACAGAAATTGTAGGGATCCAAATTTCTCCACCACAGAATGATGAAATACTGAGTTGACAGTATCAGGATTTGAACTCATGATAACAGGGGATCCAAATAATTCAAACTAAGGATTTAAATCGCTAAGCATCGTCTTTCAGCCATTTTCAGATATAGCTTACACACAAATTCTTGTTATACTCCTCTGAAAGCCAGGATAAGGGTCCAGAACAAAGGTTTGGTGCTTGTGATTAAAATAAAATCAGTGCTTGCAAATTAATCTGAATTTATCTTGGAATAAGCTTTCTGGAATATTGTTTGGGATTTTACTACAATGCGAACTCCAGGTTATAAACGAAACTCAAAACAATTAAGTTGTTACCAGGGCTCTCAGTTTCAGTTATCTCACGCGATTAACCTAAAAAAAATTAATTGATTAATCGCGGTTTTAATCGTACTCTTTAACAATACCAATTAAAATATATTAAATATTTTGGATGTTTTTCTATGTTTTCATACATATTGTATTCTGTGTTGTAATTAAATTAAAAATAATATACACTTAGATTTCAAATATTTGCACTGTAAAAATGATAAAAGAAATAGCATATTTCAATTCACCTCATACAAGTATTGTAGTTCAATCTTTTTGTTGTCAAAGTGCAACTTACAAATGTAGATTTTTTTTGTTACATAATTGCACTTGAAAACAAAACAGTGTTACACTTCAGAGCCTAGAAATCCACTCAGTCCTATTTCTTGTTAAGCCAATTGCTAAGAGAAACAAATTTGATTACATTTACAGAAGATAATGCTGCTCGCTTCTTCTATACATCATCACCAGAAAGCAAGAACAGGCATTTGCATGGCACTTTTTAGCTGGCATTGCACAGTAATTTATGTACCAGATATGTTAAACTCTTGTATGACCCTCCATGCATTGGCCACCGTTCCAGAGGACATGCTTCCATGCTGCTGATGCTAATTAAATAATGTGTTAATTAAATTTGTGACTGAACTCCTTGGAGGAGAACTGTATGTCACCTGATCTGTTTTATCCACATTCTGCTATATATTTCAGGTTACACCCAGCACGTGTTCATTTTGAGAACACTTTCAGTGCAGATTTGACAAAATGCAAAGAAGATACCAATTTCTAAAGAGAGCCACAGCACTCAAGGTTTTAAAATCTGAAGTGCCTTCCAAAATCTGAGAGGGACGAGGTGTGCAGCACACTTTCAGAAGTCTTAAAAGAGCAACTCTCCGACGTGGAAACTACAAAACTCAAACCACCACCAAAGAAAATCAACCTTCTGCTGGTGGCATCTGACTCAGACAACAAAAATGAGCATGCATGAGTCAGCACTGCTTTGGACTGTTAACGAGCAGATCCCATCATTAGCATGGGTACATGTCCATGGAATGGTAGTTGAAGCATGAAGGGAGACCTATGAATCTTCTGCACATCTGGTATGTAAATATCCTGGGATGCCAGCTACAACAGAGCCATGAGAATGCCTGTTCTTTCAGGTGACATTATAAACAGGAAGCGGGCAGCATTTTCTCCTGAAAATGTAAACAAACATGTTTGTCTGAGTGACTGGCTGAACAAGAAGTAGGACTGAGTGGACTTGCAGGCACTAAAATTTACGTTTATTTTTGGATGCAGATATTTTTGTACATAATTCTACATTTGTAAGTTCAACTTTCATGATAAAGAGATTCCACTATAGTACTTGTATTAGGAGAACTGAAAAACACTACGTCTTGTTTTTTTACAGTGCAAATACTTATAATCAAAAATAAATATAAAGTGAGCACTGTACACTTTGTATTCTGTATTGTAAATGAAATCAATATATTTGAAAATGTAGAAAACATCCAAAAATATTTAAATAAATGGTATTCTCTTACTGTTTAACAGTGCAATTAATCGAGATTAATTTTTTTAATTGCTTGAAAGCTCTAGTTGTTACCATCAGGGTAGATTTGATTCAAATCGCTAGTCAGGAAGACTTGATTTAATCAAGGATTTCTACATAAAAGTGCATTCTTGTCGGTTCTTATAACCTTAATACACATTCTTCACAAATCAGAGGAAGATGTAGGTTTTATTTTTAGAAGGTACACACTATAAATTTTTAAAGTGATTTATTTTGAAAACTTTTCAGATTAGATTTCCAGCTGTATCAGAAAATGAATGATTGACTGGTTATTTCATTTACCAAAGGTAATTGAAGTAGATATTTATGAAATCAATAGGGTTGAGGTCTGTTATTCCTCACCTCTATATATTTATTTATTTAAAAACCTTTTTGCTGTTAACAAGCATGTTATCTCTGGAGACACCAATCCAGTTTGAGAACTTCAAAACTAAGCATCTCTGATGGTATCTTCTAGATTGAGCACTGGGTCCATTGAGTAGATAGAAAGATTAACCTAAACAAAACTATACAGAAGCCCCTGGAACCCCGTAAGATTGGGTCCCTAATCGATGAACTATTGGAACTCATTTACAAAACTTTTCTTAAACATTACATTAATATATTGTCTCGTACGATAGAAATAGAATTTATAATCTCTATTCCATGATGTGATCTCTTTGAGCTATAATGTATCTTAATTAAAATCATCTTTAGATATGCTTTTTGAGGAAAAAACTTTTATAAAAAAATCCAATTTAAACTATATAAACCTGATTTTTTTAATTCTTTTTTTAAAAAAAGTCAGTGATTTGTATCCACCCTGGTTACCATCCACAAATCTGAAGTCAAAGTCCTAGAGAGAGAGAGAGAACTTGATGGCATTAAATGAAGTCTTGGATATTGTGTTTTCCATTTTGAGTCTTAAGGGGGGATAAGTTTGTTATTCATAGTGGAAATAAGTTACTAATTGCCAATTCTCTACTGAATATGAGAATCAGCATTACCTTTATATTTATAGACAAAGACACTCCTCATTTGACAGAGGAAAGCTTAATTTGCTAATCCTGACAGCAGGTTACAAAATAGCATCTAAAGTTGGGAGAGATTTTGTTCTTACTCTGAGAACTGTATGCTAAAAACTGATGCTAGGCTCCCTGTACTAGATGAATATTAAACCACTGTACTTGTAATTTACCCTATTTCAGTCCTCTTCCTGTCTCCTTTACCATAACTCTGAAAATGTACTTTGAAACCACAAAATTAGATTCCCCTATTTCCTCACTACCTTTTTATTTTCATTTATATTCCTGACAGCGAGCTATTGAATCTCCTTAAGTAGTCTGAAGCAGTCTTAAGCACAAAGAGCTGGGCTTCTGTTACAGTCGTGATGTAAGTATACTCTTCTTTCCTTGCTTGATGCTTGTGACCCAGCAGGAAGTTGAAACTGACTTTTTCCATCCTGTTGGTGCACAAGAAAGGAACTGGTAAGAACCAGTGTGTAGTGACCATGTGATGTTAAAGTCACAACATACCTTACATGAAAAAAAAAGTTCAGTGAGTTGACAGAGGCCAAGACTGAGCTGGTGCTGGAGCTACAATAAAAGGTATGATGTTTCTGACATCCAGTTCTGCGTTCAGACCACCAAACCATGACTCAAGCTCTTCAGATGTTTTAAACAATAAATCAAATTGTGTCACTAACATAGTTAAGACTCTTTCTTTAAAAAAAAGACATCAGAAAATAAGTATCCAATTTAATTCTTCATTGCCTCAATATGGTCATATACATAAACAAGACATCACTTCTTAATACAGATCCCGAATATTGTAAATTGAGATTTTCTTCTGTAGGTCCCATTGCTGGCAAGTGAGACAAATTAACAACCAGTACCAAGGGTTTCATAGAACATTATTCTGTCACTTGGAGAATAGTGTACTTTTCATGGAGTACATCATATACCCGTTGTTCAAGAAAAAAGTCAAACCTCACCACAAATGCTTTTCCAAGACACCAAACCTAAATTGGCAGCATTTCCCTTCAAGACCTGTAATGGTTTCATTTTACTGAAAGATCAACAAGATCAAGCACATGAAGAGTCTAGTGGAGGAGTGGGCAAACTTTTTGGCCAGAGGGCCACATTGGGGTTGAAAATTGTGCCAAAGGACGGGTAGGGAAGGCTGTGCCTCCCTAAACAGCCTCGCCTCGATCTAAACCCCACCCACTTCCCACCCCCTAACTGCTCCCCTCAGAACCCACAATCCATCCATCCCGGCCTGGGAGCACGGGGACCCTGCGGCTCACCACGCTCGGCCCAGCCCCCGGCCCAGCAGCACAGGGCGTTGCGACTCACCACGCTCAGCCCGGCGCCTTGGCCCGGAAGCATGGGGCCACTGGCACCGTGTCCCTGGCCCGAGCATGCAGGCCAGATAAAAATGGCCAGTGGGCCACATATGGCCCGCAGGCTGTACTTTGCCCACCCCTGGTCTAGTGTGTGTAACATCACAGGTAGGAGACCCTCATTTCCAGCTGGGAAGCCTCCATTTCCATCTGCTTCATTTGTCCCTCAGAAAGGTTTTTCAAATTAAATTCTTCTGTTTTAGAAGGAGTTGTGCTCCTTAAGCATATGTAACAAGTTAAACAATATCAAGTCAAACTTAATGCCTTTGAAGGCAAACAGTTGTGTTCTTTACCTGATTATCCTGAAAACATTAACTCCTATGACAATGAGATATTTAGTGACTAAGTTGCTTTGAGTTTGAATAGGAAGCTTTTAAAAAAAAAGCTGTTGAATAAATGTTAATTTTCATGAAAGTGAAGTGTCGTAAGTTGGCTGCTGTTAAGATTCTTCTTAGATTTTTTTTTTTAAAAAAAATAGACTCTAGGCAAGAAATACAGAGTGGCATATACTCCTCTTCACCCCTCCCTTGACCCAGGTGCTTCCACTACCATAAAGCCTCTGCTTGCTGTGATGGGGCAAGGCCAGATGGCTATAGGAAAGTGCTAAGGAACAGATGTGTTAGTTCCAGGCTGAACAAATCCCTGGAACCAAATGGCAGTTGTTCAGGTTAATCAAGACACCCGGGGCCAATTAAGCAACTTCTAGAAAGCAGTAGAAATAGCTAGCCTGATTGGGACACCTGAAGCCAATCAGGGGCTGGCTGAAACCAGTTAAAAAAACCTTCCAGTTAGCCAGGTGGGTGTGGATGTCAGGAGCTGTGGGAGGAAGTTGCACTGTTGGTGAGACTGAGTGGTAGACAACATACTGCAAGGAAGGAGGCCCTGAGGTAAGGGTGAAGTGGAGTTTGAAGAAACGGGGACTGCTGTGGGGAAGGAGCCCAGGGAATTGTTTTGTGCTTTGTGGCTAAAAAGTCAGCCGTCTTAGCTGATACTATTAGGGTCCCTGGGCTGGAGCCCGGAGTAGAGGGCGGGCCTGGGCTCCCCCATTTCCGCCTTCCCTAATTAATCACTGAGATTGGGAGACAACAGAGACTGTGCCAGGAAGGATAGCTTCTCCTCACTGGCTTATGATGAAAATGCCTCAATAGTCTGTGTGACCTTGTCTCTAGAGAGAGAAGAGCTACATGGAGGGCCACAGTGAGCCTCTGAGGCTAATGAAACTGCGCCAGGAAACACAGGATCCACGAAGATAAGGACAGAGCTTTGTCACATTGTATTTTCAAAACCAAGCAAAATTTGAACTTCAGAGATGAGCAGGACTGGTAACTACAACAGACCTCTAGCCAGAGAGCAAAGTAGAGAATCAGTCAACATAAAAGGGGAAAGAGTACATCCTTTTTCCAATTCAAGAAAGCAAATGGTGGGGAGCTGATTGTCTCAGCAATTGGTACTGGTGTGTGGGGCCCTCCATGTCTACATCACTATTTCAAATCTGCACCAAGATAGTACAGAGGGAAAGTTGTTACCATCAGACATGAGTACTGAAGTCTATGTCTATGCGAAGTGAATGGGATCAGCTTTGTTCATGGGTTTCTTCCACATATTATTATTGATAACTGACCCTAGGGATACAGCAACCCAGCCAGAGCCATCCTCCCAGACCAGGTCAACAGACCTGGACTAGCGGAACTCACGTTATCCCTCTAAAAATAGCTTTATAGACAATGTTTTGCAGTTGCAGCTCAGGAGCCCATTCCCCTCCGTAGGCTTCAGAGCTAGCACAAGCCCGGTTAATTTGAGTGTCAATGTGAGCTGGGACACTCACTCCCACTTACTCCAAAATGTTGTGCAGACTTACCCTAACTGGCCTCTCTTTACATATTACACTGCTCTACAGCCAAAATGCTTCTGAAATAAATGTAGTCAAACTTTACTAATTCTGGGTCACTGAGAATGAAAATGATGCTTAAAATTGTTGATTGGCTCTAGTTTTCAAGATATGCTATTGGGTCAGTATATACGACCCTTGACATGGGAATGGCGGAGGATAAGTGAGTTATAAAGGGAAGGGATCTCAATTTAAACCAGAAATGACTAAAATACATCTTTGACTGGATCTATGAATAAATCTATGACTGGGTTTGGACAGTACTTGCTTTTTAGGCAAAACAATGAATGATGCAATCTGAAGCTGGTATTGTGTCATACATGATATGAATTGCATCATGTTATTCCTAGAAGTCATGGATGATGCAATCATAACGAAGCTTACATCACTCTGCTGCACAAATTGCCCTATATCAGCTCTAGAAATCATACAGTGTCATGCTCTCTTATTTGTCAGTGTTTGATTTTGCAAAGGGACACATTTCTGTTTAGCCAAAGTGAGCAGAGATGCCTCGTACTTGTGTGAACAGTGCAGATAACTTCTGCTGTTTGTGGTGAAGTGACTTTTGCATCACAAAAGCGCAGTATAACCACTATGGTTAAGAAAGCCTATCACCTTTATTTTGGCTGCAAAATTGGAGATCAGGACAAGAGGTGGGTCCCACACATATGCTGCAACACTTGTGCAACAAATCTTCGCCAGTGGTTGAACAGGAAAAGGAAATCTATGCCTTTTGCAGTGCCAAGGATTTGGAGAGAGCCAACAGATCATACCAGCAATTGTTACTTCTGCATGGTGCCTCCAGTTGGGAAAGGTGTGTCAAAGAAGAAAAAGTGGACTGTGCATTATCCAAACATTCCATCAGCTAGACGCCCAATACCCCACGGAGAAGGACTGCCGGTTCCTGATGCACCAGAATCATTCTCACTTGAGTCAGACGAGGAAGAGGATGAAACTTCTGGTCCTGAACCATCCATGTCACAGGACCCACATTTTCTCCCATCCTCCTCCTCTGAACCACACCTCATAACACAAGCTGAACTGAATGACCTTGTCAGGGATTTGGAACTACCCAAGAGTAAGGCAGAGCTGTTGGGCTCCAGACTACAGCAGTGGAATCTCCTGGCAGGTGATGTTAGGGTTTCCATGTTCCATGACCGTCAAAAGGATCTTGTCCCATTCTTCTGCATGGAAGGTGATCTTGTAGCCTGCAACAACATCGATGGTGTGATGACAGCCCTCAACATCGTTCACGATCCAGATGAGTGGAGACTCTTCACTGATTCATCAAAGACGAGTCTTAAAGCTGTTTTGCTGCATAATGGCAATGTTTTGCCATCAATTCCAGTTGGTCATGCAGTCCATATGAAGGAAACCTATGACAACATGAAACAACTTTTGAGGTGCATAAACTATGACCAACATCAGTGGCAGCTTTGTGGCGATTTGAAGGTTGTTGCTCTCTTGCTTGGTCTGCAGACTGGATACACAAAGTACTGCTGTTTTCTCTGCGAATGGGATAGTCGTGCAAGAGATTCCCACTACATCAAGAAAGACTGGCCACTCCGACAGTCATTGGAGCCTGGGAGGAAAAGTGTTCAGCATCCACCACTTGTTGAATCAAGGAAGATTTTGTTACCACCCTTACACATCAAGCTGGGTCTGATGAAGAACTTTGTCAAGGCCATTGACAAAACACAAGCAGCTTTCAAGTACCTCCGTGGAAAATTGCCAAGGTTAAGTGAAGCTAAGATAAAGGAAGGTGTCTTGGTTGGTCCTCAGATTCGTGAATTTCTTCGAGATGATGCATTTGACCATGCACTGCGTGGCAAGGAAAAGATGGCATGGAAAGCCTTCCAGTCAGTGGCAATACATTTTCTCAGAAACAACAAGGCAGACAACTACAGGTTGTTGGTGGAAAACCTCCTCAAGGCATACAAAAGCCTTGGTTGCAACACGTCACTAAAGATACATTTTTTGCACTGTCATTTAGATTTTTTTTCTAAGCACCATGGGGTCCAGATCTCAATAGTGCCTAAGGGACCCCAATCATAATTCATATAATAATTTACCCCTCTGCCTCTCATTGCAGTAAGGGTGCACAAGCAGATTTTGGGGCCTTAGCTCTAAGATTTTCAAGATTATTTTGAAAATCTTTCTGAAATGTCCTCTCTAAAAAGTTTTAGAATTTGTGATTCAAATATTTCTGGCTCAAATATAATTAAAACTTTTATGATAACTTTACATTTATTTTTAAAAGCCCACATAATAGTCAATCAATAGATTTATTTACAAAGCAATCCTTGCCATGATTCTTCATGCCATAAATGATTAAAACAATGGACAAAACCAAAAGAAAGTACAGTGGAACCCCGCAATACCGCACCCCCGAGAGCGCGAATCCACTTATAACATGGGGCATACATGGCTCCCAATGGCAGCAGCGGGCGCTGCTTTGATGCAGCGGAACCCCGCAATATCGCGATCCCACGTTTATCGCGATCGATATTTTTGGACCCTGATCGTCGTCGTATTTCGGGGTTCCCCTGTAGTCCTTAATGAAGGGATAATTAAATTGCAACAAGTCTGTGGCTACTTAGTAACTGCAAGGTTATCTCTACAGCTGCACATTAGAGCCACTACGAATTTCAAGGCACTAAAAGAACTAAAGTCCCTTTTACACAAAAGCACAAACCATTCCCACTTGAGCCAATGGATAATCTCCGTCAGTTATTAGCATTATAGGGCCTATGACCCACTTGAACAGGTTTGATTCTACCCAGCAGGGGCAGTGCTGCATACATTGTAGACCAGGGGTGGCCAACCTGTGGCTCCGGAGCCACATGCAGCTCTTCAGAAGTTAACATGAGACTCCTTGTATTGGCACCAATTCCGGGGCTGGAGCTACAAGAGCCAACTTTCCATTTTGCCAGGGAGTGCTCAGTGCTCAACCCCTGGCTCTGCCACAGATCCTGCCCACATTCTACCCCTTCTTGCTCCCTCCCCTGAGCCTGCCATGCCCTCACTCCTCCCTCTCACCACCCCCCAGAGCCTTTCCCTACCAACAAAAGCAGTAAAACGCAAAGAATCACCATTTAATTTATCCATCTTTTGAAACAATATTACTTCTTGTTTCTCCCACTAGCCAAGATTATCCATTTGTGATAATTTAGTTACAAAGTAACAAATTGCTACTTTAAACAAGATTCAGATGAAACCTCACATTAAGAGGAAAAGCTTTAAACAGGAACAAGTCATTGCATGGCCATACTAAGACTTTACCCTACATTCCAGGGTGCACTTTGTAACAATCTGAAATATTTATTCATCTCAGAGAACTGTAAGGCTATTAGTACATATATTGTACACAGAGTCCTTCCTGCTTACGCAAGAGACTTATTCCCAATAAATAGCACATGAAACAAGACTGAAAATATTGACCAGAGCTAGGGATATCATTATTGCCAAAGTTGAGACTCTACCATACACATCTTACCTATAATTTACATCATCACTGGTTTAACTAGTCATATCAAACAGCTAAAATAAGAGACTGACAACTATTTCAAATGCTACCCAGTTGCACTGTGGGTATATTTTATATGAGGTTCTCTGGTAGGTTCAGATCCCAAAGTTTGTTTTGCTGGTGAACAGATTTTTGAGCCCTGGCTTGCAGATACCAAACAGTTAATAAATTATGAGTTTGATACCTAACCCATCATCACTCCATCACAGTGTTAAAACAGAAGAACAAGACAACTACTTTTTCTACAAGCAATTCTGTCCACTCTCAGGTGTTAATGTTACTTTAGGGATGAATTCTGAGTGCACAAAGCCTATACCAGGCCTCGCTGTCCTGGACATTATGATGTACTCCTTCCTGAACGCAGAATAGAGCATAGGATTTTTCTTTTTTCTATCCAAGTCATATCTTTCTTTTAATGGTCAGAACAGTTTTCATTATCCCGACTAAAACTGTTTATTAACAGAACAGTTGTCCTCCACGGATTTCAGTAAAATTGGTTGTGTCATATAACTCTTTAAGCACGATGGAACACTATTTGTTGACTTTATTTTAAATGCATTTCTTTAGTGCTGCTTTTTAAAACAAGCTAAAAAGGATAGAGGTTTTAAAGAACTCCCAGGCCTGCACAACTCAGAAAGCAGCAAGGGCCATATTACTGCATAAAAACCAGCTGCGGGCCGAAAAGCTCTGCCTTCGCCCCGCCCCCATCCGCTTCCTCCCACCCCACCACTTGGCTTGCCCCACCCTTACTTACCTCCCTCAGGCCGCATGTTGTGCAGGCCTGAACTAGCCGTTACATTTAAAATCTGCATAGGAGACAGTACCTACAAAGGTGCTCCCTCCACCTCCCCCGCTCATCCCAAAACCACAACAGCACATACTGTAGACTGATTCCCCCAATTTTATATATGACCCCACCCATTTCAGAGGTTCTAGAGGTGTTCTGAAATTAGGTGACTAAGCAAGCAAGGAGCCTCCTGCAGGATCTTAACCTGGCAAAGAATCCACAACACTTCCTGAGCATCTTGCCCTTCCATCGCTATAGCAAATAGATATGGAAGGGCCTGATGCTTTATTGTTCATTCGTTTAACTGATTTGCTTGATAGCCTAGGGCTAACTCTGAACATCGGCAAAACAAAAGCTCTCCACCAGCCAGCTCCCAGTCAATCATCATACCCAGCAAGGAAGATTTACATTGACAGAGAAGAACTAGAAAAATATAGGATACTTTGCCATTCTTGGCAGCCATCTCTCATAGAGGGCAGACACTGAGATTCAACACAGAATCCGCTGTGTCAGGCTTGCTTTTGGCAGATTGTCTCACCAGATGTTTAACAATCACAACAGAACTCACACTAAACTTTTAGTTTATAAAGTAATAGTAATGCCAACTCTCCTTTACTGCTATGAGACTTGAGTGACTTATAGAAAATACCTGAAAAACCTGGAACACTAGAACCAGCATACCCCTGAGAGACATAACTTACATCAACTTAAGAGGATGAACATGTAGACAAGTCCACAGTATGCAACATATGAGATGTCTGCTTACCAACTGCTCTGAGCTTTATCAAAGCACCAAGGACTATTCACAATACCAGCAGACACGGTCCTGAATAATCATCAGATTTATTTTCCTGTTACAAATACAATCTTATTCAGTAAACTGAAGGGTATTGCACAATACCTTTTCATGACATTACTGTAACCGAGATCTATGGGCACAAATATACAACCTGGAGAACAATCAGTTCCTGATGCCTGCTAAGGGCCAAATTCACATCTAATATAAGAGATGTAAAAGCATAGAAAATGTGCTCATGAAGTTGTGCCTATTGCTGAACTCTTGCATATTCCTACATTCTGCTTCAGTACGCCCTTAGACTGAACCCACCTTGGCACCAACTACCTACTGTATATTCTACTCCATGACCTAGCTGTTGCCCTGCTATAAGGTCAAGTGTAACAGCCTCACTACACTAAAAGCTCAGACCAAATTTATGTTTAAAGCTTGAATCTAAGTGCTCCAATATCTATACCGTTGCTCAGATTGCCTTTAAATTTGGTGTGCCTTATCGCAGCATGAGATTCTGTTAAGGATCCAAATCTGGGGACATTTAAACAAGGGGCTCCCAAGATACAGCTGCTGGAAAAAAAATAGTTTTTCTTAAAGTTAAGAGATTCTGGCACCCAAATTTTGCTTACAGAAAGAGATCAAACAAGTGCTCCATTGCACCAGGGTCTCCAGCATTTGAAGGTTATCCTCAGAGTGCATGCCACCCACCAGCCCTGTGAGGAAAAATCAAACTAAAATATACTTTGAAAAAGGTTTTGTTACTCTAGTTTAGTTTGTCAGAAGCCTCTTGCATTAAATGACCTAAAAAATTGAACTGAGCATGTGCAGACCGACAGGCTATTTAGAAAACTCCCTCATTATTATAAAACCTGGGAATATCACAGTCATCAAATTCTAATCCCTGGGGGTAAGGGGAAACCGACCCGGGAGAAAAGGGGGGGCTGGCACTGGAAGGGGAAATGAGGTGACATGGGGAAAGGGGGAGGAGGGGTGGCGTCGGGGGAAGGGGGAGCCGACCAAAATAGGAAGGGGGTGACCGAGGGAAAGGGGGGCCGGGGGGTGACCGAGGGAAAGGGGGGACCCGGGACGGGGGGTGACTCGGGAGACCCGGGACGGGGGAAGGGGAGCGACTGGGGCGAAGGGGACCCGAGGAGCGGGGAACGGGTAGGGGACGCCCCTCACGCGCACTCACTCACCCGCCCCGCCATCTCGCCGCTGCTGCCCACAGACACCACCCGGCAGCCCAACGCCAGCGCTTAAGGCTGGTCGCGCATGCGCACTGCGGCCCTGCTGCGCTGCGTCTCCGGAGGTGATTCAGCAGCGTCGCCGAGCGCCCGGCAGAGGGCGCGCCGCAGGCTCCTCGCGATGACGTCACCACGTCAGGGCCTCATTCCAGCCCGGTGACGTCATCATGCTCCGGGGGCCGTTCTGGCGAAGAAAGTAAGAGCGGCAGTTGGCGTGTTAGGAGAACTCGCCATTTTAAAAGTAATGGCGGGGGGGCTGACTGAGGGAAACTGGGGCGACTGGGGTTGTCGTTGCTGCATCAGGCCAGTGCCCCACCATAGCACCACATTGTCCTTTGTTGCCCCCACACGTGGGAGCTGGAGGTGTAATTTCCAGCCTAATAGACGTGCGTGCACTAGCTCTGATTGTGCCAGCTACCTGTCTAGGATCTTGGCTGTGGGCAGCTAGCCCTTCCTGACACTCCTGCTTCTGTGGCTACACTGCTCTTTTTAGCACACTAATGTAACCAAGGCTAGTGCATTTACATTTACCCAAGCTGGCAATTACACCTTCAACTGCACTGTAGATTTACCAGTAATGATGTCACCACACTACATCATTAGAATCATAGAATATCAGGGTTGGAAGAGACGTCAGGTCCTCTAGTCCAACTCACTACACAAAGCAGGACCAACCCCAACTAAATCATCCCAACCAGCATCTTGTCAAGCCTGACCTTAAAAACCCCTAAGAAAGGAGGAGATTCCACCACCTCCCTAGGTAATCCATTCCAGTGCTTCACCACCCTCCTAGTGAAAAAGTTTTTCCTAATATCCAATAATAATAATATTAGTGCATGTGTAACCCACACACCTGGATGTGGGGTTCTGTCCCATCTAGTGGCACCAAGACCTCTTACAGAGAGAGAGAAAATGAATCTGTTCTACACCCTTCACTAACAGGCAGTTGGCTTTTAGCTCATTCAGTAGAAGAGGCTCATGCACTGAGCTCCAGAGGTCCCCAGCTCAATCCTACCAGTGACTGCAGTCTGTCAGTGTTACTAGTCTTGTAATGCCAACAGACCCTGGTCAGCGGATCGAGCCTGAACATGAAGGCACTATGTGATTTCATCAGCAGGGGCAGTGGAACAACTTGTATAATGGGGTGTTGAAAGCCATTGAAACAAACTGCAAATGCTGTATATAATGGAAACCACTTCAAGCCAGGAGGTGCAGCAGAAACTCTAGTTCCATCATCTATATTCATCAGGTCTCCATGGTATCTATGCTGAAGTATCTAGGTTCTGTTGCAATGTTTGTTATGTTCAATTATGTAACTGAGTATCAGTCATCACCCATAGGTATTGAAACCAGGTCCACAGGGCTCCGGAGTAGGGGCATTACCTCACTCTAACTCTTTAATTGATAGCTTAGTGGCAGCAGCTCAAGCTGGGAATCCTTGAAGCTCAGCTCTTCCCCCTCACCCAGAAGGTGGAACCCAGCACTTCTAGTTGGCCTACTCTCCTTACTTAAGACAGAAGGAGAAATAGGAAGTTGTCTGTTTAATTGCTTTGGATTGCTGTCTCAGGGCACCCTGCTCCTGTCCCTGATCTCCTCCTTTGATAATTTAGCCTGGTTCTTAGTGTAGTCACCAACCCCCCTTAGCAAAGGGGCTGTGCCACAAGAGAAGAGACACCCCTTTGGGGCCCCCATGGGGTTGACAGAGACCTTCACTGCTGATTTCCCCTGGCAGCTGAAGGGAAGCGCATGGGGATGTGACTCTCACCCAGTCATCCTGACAACCCTCCTCTCTCAACCAATGGGATTTGGGGAGACAGCAGCCATCACCAGCAGCCCATTAGAGCAGTGGTCCTCAAAGTGGGGTGCGCAGGACCACCCCTGGGGGTGTGCGGCCCAAGCCGGAAGAGACAGGCGCCACGGCACTTACAGCAAAGCCGCCAGGGCCGGCTGGCTCCTCCTGCCTTACTGGAAACCTCCCAGGATTACAGTAAGGCAGAAGGAGCCGGGTGGCCCCTGCAGCTCCTCCACAAGCGCCACAGCAGCCCCGGCCGGAGGAGCCAGGCACCGCTGCAGCAGACCCAGGAGCCAGGCGCTGCGGCAGGGACCGGCCCCAGGAGCCGGGTGCCGCACCGCAGGACCGGCCCAAGGGGGCAGTTAGGGGACAAGGAGGGGAAGTTCTGAGGGGGGCAGTCTGGTGGGAAGTGGGAGGGAGTGGAGGGGGGTGCCTGCTCAACATTTTTTTTCTACTAGGGATGAGAGGTCAAAAAAGTTTGGAGACTCCTGCATTAGAGGGCTGAAGACAGGCAGAACGGAAGCAGTTTCTGACTCCACTATTCAGAATCCCAGATTCCCAGGAGAGAAGGCTGTGGGTAGCCCAGGCAAATGAATAGATGGACGCAAATCTGACATCAGGAATCATAACACTTCAACCTTCCTGGCCATTCCATTAAAGACTTGAAGGTGTCAGTTTTAAAACAGAAAAACTTCCAAAATAGACTCCAATGAGAAACTGAGGAACTGGAACTAATTTTCAAATTGGATACTATAAACCAAGGGCTAAACAGGAATTGTGAATGGTTTTCTCATTACACTAATTGATTGCATTTCCCTAGTTAATTTACCTTCAGTAGTTCTTATCTCCTGTTAGATACAGAGATCCATTTCAAAAGGTTTTTTTTCTCCTGCTGATAATGGCCCATCCAAATTGAACAGACTCTTAGAATTGGTATGCTAATGTACAACTTTTTTTCTTGCTTTCTGTGTATAAAAATACATCTTACTTCTGTTCCATTCTATGCATCCAATGAAGTGGGCTATAGCCCACGAAAGCTTATGCTGAAATAAACTGGTTAGTCTCTAAGGTGCCACAAGTCTCCTTCATCTTATTTAGGTAGTATACAGTGTGGCTGTGGCCCGCATAACACATAAAGAGTTGCATATGTGGCCCACAGTGGTCAATAGGTTGAGAACCACGACCTTTTAGACCTAAGGCTGGATCCTAGCTAGGAGAACTGGTTTGTGAGGGGAGAGGTTGTCTGGCAGTGAAGTAATCTAGCAAAGATCTGTGATCACCTGAGGAGGCTGATCAAGGAGTGACCTGGTACAGGAGACAGGAAGGTTATAAAAGGGCAGGAGCTGCCTTCTGTGGGTCTCTGGCCACTTTCACCAGCTCAAGCAGAGGACAGCTGCTGCAAGAGCCTGAGGTAGGAGGAACCCTGCCTACCTGAACTCTGATGGTCCTCCCAGGACCCCCTAGGGAAGGGTGAGCTAGAATGAGGAGTGTTGCCTTCAGCATATCATTTGCTAAATTTCCTGTGCTCTCTTGTGCTTTCTCTCATAAGTGTTGTAGAATCCAGTGCAAAGTTTTTCGCTGTGTTGGTTGGTTTCCAGTGTTGCATGCTCTGGAGGAGGCAAACTGTCAGCTAGAAGGCTGCACATTCCATGGGATTCTAAAAGCTACTGTGAGGCTAGGGGGAGACAGCACTCCTTTCAGGGGCAAGACAGCTGGGTCAAAGGGAGGAGTCTTCAATGCCAAGAGGAATGATGGACATGATGTCTGCACCTGGAGTGTACACCTAGAGGCCCAAAGCCAGGGACAGTGTCTAAACCTGCCTGCCTCAGCCATCTGAGAGCTGGGATTCAGCAATGGGTCCCTCACAGCAGGCTGAGTGCCCAGTGTGGGGAATTCAATCAACTCTGTGACAACCAGGATGAAATAACTGTAAGCAGTGTCAGGAATGAGATATATTCTGACATCTGGTAGCGAACTATGGGAATTGCAGTGAGTTTTGGAAAATAACTTTGGGGCTGATCAGTTTGCATAGACACACCCACTGCGCCTAGCCTGAGCTCACAGCAGCCCACATGGCCACTTCGGCTGATGTGGGAGCCCCAGTTTCTATGTTACTGGGGCAGGAATGATAAAGTGATGTTATCCTGATGGTGTGAATGAAGGACTATGGACATATACTTGGCCCTTGTTATGATGGAGGGACTCGCCATCATCTAAGTAGCACTCACTGGTCAAGGGCCACGCGCTTCAGAACACTCTGAGATTGAGAGAGGCTATGGGTAGGTCTACATACCTTTTGGTGAGGGGCTTGTCTAAGGGCTCCCTAGGCCTACTGCACCCTTCCTCTCTCTACTGTGGAATGTTAGAGCTATTTTTGATTGTCTTAGGAGTCTTGGTTCAGCCTGCTAAGCTGAACTCACTTTGAGTTTGCTGGTGTATGTGTGCCAAGGTGCTGATGCCTCCCCAAGAGTTGAAACCACTGAGCACTGTGTTAAGTGGGGCAGGCCTAAAGGCATGTTGGTGGCACCCAGCAACTTGTGCAGCTAGCAGAGCAAAGCAGTGGACTCAGCTGAGTGGTTCCTGAGTGCAGTTTGTGTGGCTGGCACAGCAGAGCAGTCCGTGTGTCGACTAGCAGGACGGCTAGCGGAGTGACTGGCGTTGCAGAGCAGTTCGAGTGTCGGCGAGCCGAGCAGAGCGGATTGCGGTGAGGGCTGCAGCGGAACCCCACAGAGAGGCGGTGCAGTTGGCCTCGGACCACGTAAGGTGCCCCATGCCCTACCCTTCATTTCCACCCAGGCTGGAGGTAAGACTCTGCCAATTGACTTTTGAACTCTGCACTGACCAAGAACAGAGACTCTTGGGCTGTTGGACTTTTGGGACTATTGAGTGACTTTTTGGGGTTGTGGAACTCAAGAGCCAAAGGGAAGGCCACGGCCTATTTGCTGGGAAGGGGGCTTCTGGTTCATGGTTTGGTTTATTAACCTTGTTTGTGGTGTTTCCCCAATATAATGCCACATTGTTTCTCCCTGTTATTAAAAGGCTTTGGTACACTCAGACTCTGTGCTTGCGAGAGGGGAAGTATTGTCTCTTACAGACGCCCAGAGGAGTGGTATATGGTTGTCCCAGGTCACTGGGTGGGGCTCGAGCCGGTTTTTGTATTGTGCTATTGGAGTGGAACCCCTGGATACTGAACCCGGCCCTTGTTGCTGCCAACTCTGATGGGCAGACGGGTTACATAACTTTGCCTGCAGAAGTGATTTCTCCGGATCATATTGGAACCATATGGGCAGGACTGTGGAGGAAACCTTGCCACGTTGGTACCTATGCTAGAGATGCTGTGTGTGCTCTTTGAGATGGGGACTGTGTCTTCCTCTCTCAAAAGTGCCCAGCACATTCTGGATGCTTCCTCCAGCTAAATACAGAGCAGTAAATATTCTGTACCCATTCTGAGGACAAAAGGCTTCATCCTCCAGGGCTGTGAATCCAGCACCCCCCATCAGCACCCAATTTACACATACAACAAAAATCTTTCTAGTTAAAGACCTTCCTAGATTACCCTTTTTTTGTTGTTGTTTGTTTGTAGGGTTTGAAATGTAAAATAGATTTCACTGTGAAATTCTGAGTGTATAACCAGCCATTAAAAATGCCTTGTACTGTGCATAATTGCTGTTTTTTTGAGTAACATTAATGTTACATTTTAATTCCCCTCTAGAAATCCTTTGATTAAAGATTTTCCCTCCAGGATTTTACGAGTCTCTGATAGTCATTGTTTGTTCTTGAGCCCAGTTTTAGAAAACATCCCCATTTTTCAGGTTAATTCTCAAAGCCAGTTTTCCATTGATAGAAACTATCCAAACAAACATGCACAGAGACAAAATCCTTGGAAAAAAATGGGACAGCGAAAAGCTCTTGAAACACAAGTAATGTTGGAGAAAGTAACAGGGACACTGGTCTGTGGAAAGGTCACCTTGCCTGGAGAAAAGTTCTCTGTTAAACCTTATTACAGCTAATGTGGATTGAAGCGATGGTTGCCCCTTGTTTCTAATACAGTGCAAAGCCTAGCAGTGTCAGAATGTAAGGGGAGAAAGTGGAGAATTTCTTTGTCTCTGGTGGTGTTTATTTTCCTAATATTGGATAATCATGCCAGCCAGTGTGGCTTTTATCCCTGGCTTATGAAAAATGCTCTTGAAAGCATTTGAAAAAGACAACAGTCTCTCTCTCCCTTTGCAGAAGATAGGAGTAAATGCTTGATTCAAATTTAAGGTTTGGTGCTGGGGGGGTGAGAGAGACTGTGGCCATGGTTACAATTACAGCTTTATAGCGCTTTTGGTTATACCCACCTTTGGATACAGCTCCAGGGAAAGCGCTCCAGCGTGTCCACACTCACAGCCACAACTGCACTGGCGTGGCCACATTTGCAGCACTTGCAGCAGCACGGGGAGTGGTGCACACATGCTCGGATCTAGCACAATCCTGTACAGGGCCAGCGCAAGCACTAGGCGACCTAGATGGTCACCTAGGGCAGCATGATTTGCAGGGTGGCATTTTGCCAGCCTCAGCAGCATTTCGGTGGCAGCTCCCAGGGCCAGCAAACCATGAGGGGGCAGCGTGCCATCCATAATTAGGGCAATGCTCCTCCGTTCCTTGGCGGCAATTCATCACCCATACCTGCTTCGCCGCTTTGGCCAATGGCGGCATTTCAGCAGCTGCTCCTCCCAGGGCCAACAAACTGCCTCTGCAGCATTTCAGTGGCAGCAAATATTTTTTGGCTTCGCCACCTAGGGCAGCAAAATAGCTGACACCGCCACTGATCCTATAGAATCATGGCTGTGATGCCACACTAAGACAGAGGAAGCTTTCCTACTTCCATCCCCTTTTTTCTCAAAAAATTCCTTAGTGTCTGAAACTGTGCACCAGCATGGACAGGTACCACACTGCAAACTGATCTTATTGGACGGCTGGTGTTTTATACATTCTGTTACATCAGGGTCTTTCGAAGTGTCACCCAGGGTCAAAGACAGTTTTGGAGTTCTAATAAATGCCCTGTGACCACCCCTCTGAACGACAGAAAGGAAAATTATCAAACACTGAAACAGGCACAAGGAAGGTATGTTCTTGGTCACAGAAAATTCTGGTATCACACCTATGAGTAAAGATTCTCTTTATGATTAAAGTACAGGACTGGTAGACAGCAGTCATGGGTCCCACTCTCCTGCCTGTCACTGACTTGCTGCCTGACTTGGAATAATTCCAAGACTCCAAGGCCAGCAGGGACCCCTGTGGCCATCTTGTCTGACCCCTTGTGTCACACAGACCAGAGAACTGCCCCAGAATAATTCCTAGAGCATAAGTCATTGTGCCGCTCTATACCTGCTGAGTGGACAAGTTAAACTGATAGCCAGGTTGTACCCCTCCGATGGAGAGAGCTATAGAAAGATGGTACCTTAAGAGATGTAAATTTATGCGCAAATTATGCGTGGCCCTTGGATTCCTGGGAAGCTGCCAAAGATGTGAAGTGCTCCAGTTAAACTAAATTTCCTTCAAAGACTGGCACAGGCTCGGTGGCTACCTACTGCTCCCATTGCATAGCCTGCATTTTCCAGGTGCCCTGGAGAAAGCATTGAACATAGAGCAGTGCATGCAGTAGCACACATACTCCTCCTTCTCTGCCCTCTCTCAACCTACCTGAACTTGCACCTGCTCAGCTGCACAGAGAGATGGCTGTCTCTTCCTCCAGCCCCTAAACCAGGGGTGGGCAAACTGCGGCCCCCGGGGCAGATGTGGCCTGCCAGCCATTTTTATCTGGCCCGCGGGGGCGCAGTGCCGGTGGTCCCCTACTCCCAAGATGGGGGGGCCCCGCACTCCCGGGCCGGCCAAGCATGGGGAGCCGGGGAGCCCCGAGCCGGGGAGCCCCGAGCCAGGGCGCCGGGCGCAGTGCGGCTCACCAAGGGGGCCCCGCACAGGGCCGCCGAGCAGAGCGGGCTCCCCAGGGGGCCCTGGGCAGGCACGGGGGGGATGTCGCTCCCCCACAGGGCTGCGAGTCAGGCGAGGGGCAGAGCGCCGCAAACCGCGGGGCCCCGTGCTGGCTGGAGCACCTGGCTGAGCAAGGTAAGAAAAGGGGGGGAGCATAGGTGGTGGTTAGGCTCGGGGGTCTAGGGAGGGGTCAGTCAGGGAATGAAGAGCAGGGGGGGGCTTAGATAAGGGGTGAGTCGGGAATGGTGGTGGTTGGGGGGGTCTCAGGTGGGGGCAGTCAGGGAACAAAGAGCAGGGGGGCTTAGATAGGGGGTAAGTTCCTGGGCAAGGCAGTTAGAGTGGGGGAGTCTCCAGAGTGGGCGATCAAGGGACAGGGAGCTGGGGGGGGGGCTGGAAGGGTCGGGTTTTGAGGGGGGTAGTTAGGGGGTGGGAAATGGGTGGGGGTCGGATATGGGGCGGGGCCAGTCTGTTTGAGGAGGCACTGCCTTTCCTACCCAGCCCTCTGCACAATTTTGAGCTCCCATGTGACCATCGGGCCAAAAAGTTTGCCCACCTCTGCCCTAAACAACAGTTCCAACTCTCCTCCCCAGAGGCTCCTGCCAAGTAGGTGGGGAATTGGACAGTGTCCAGGTCGAGGCTGCTTTATGCCAGTCCACTACTGCAAAGGAGGCACAAACTTGGCAGATCTGGACAGGTGAGGATTACTCCTGCCTAGCAGGAATCCTCCATTGGCTATAGCAGCCCTTTTGCTCTCCTTGTACCAGCCTCCCTAGCACTGCACCCCAGTGATCCCTAGCTGCCAGAACATCCCTTCAGAGCCTCCTGACAGCAGATTGCCCCAGGTCAGGGAGTGTAAAAGGTTACTTGAAGCCTCTTTGGCCCTCCCTATCCCCAGCTGCAGTGGGTACAACTCAGACCCAGCTCAGGATCTTGCCCAGTGTGTTCACCAGGCACCTACTGCAGGAGACAGGGCTCCTGAGCACAAGCTAGGAAAATATCTCACTTAAATCAGAAGGGAAAATAATTATGGTTGGCAAGGAATGGGTTAACCCAGGAGCCTTAGAGTCTGCACCAGGTTCTCAGGGGACTGGCTTTGCTCCTCCATCACAGAAACTCTCCAAACCCAGAGCAGCTCTGGCCCCACTTTCCTCTTTGGTTTCACTCAGCACTGCTGCCTTGCATCTTCTTGTGTACCGTCCTCAAGCTCAGAGCCCGCATGGCTCCTGCTGACTGCACTGCTAAGACTCAGAACTTGGCAACTTCACTCATCTGCACCGATCCCCCCACCGGTTTCTGGTGCAATGAGGTCAGAATGGAAAGCAGCACAGTTGGTGTAGTAATGGATGGATTTGCAATTTGGGAGTGGAGAGTTTGAAGCAAAAGTCTCTACCCTATGCACACTGAAATAAATTGCAAATATCAACATCTGAATACCCGTTACCTTGGCCTCCTGTTAGTAGTGGCTCCTCTGCTAGAAAGTGACGTTCTTTGTGTCCTTGACAGTACAAAAGCCCTGTGGAGATGAAATGAACCAGAGCTACCAACAGACGACAGGATGAGTCGGTTCCTCAGAGATCAGAGGTCTTCAACTGGCTTTTTATAGTTGTTCCCCACCATGCATAGGTTGCGAGTTCTATGGGCCAGTGGTGCCTGGGCGCCAGCAATATTGCTGGCCCAGGCCTGATTCCAGCAATGTCTGAGTTTGGGTCTCTCCCTTGGCTCCTCCTTCCACCCGCAGGTTCTCCCTCCCTCCCCCATGCATTCCCCACCCACCACTGACAGCATAGTGGAGCTGAGTGGCTTCCTGCCTGCTCACTCCACGGGGCTGCTGGCCCCTTCCTGCGGCCCCCTGGGTGGGATGGTTTTGTGTCTACAAGCGTTGCTTCCACCCAAAGCATCCGTGAAGTGGTTTCCACCATATAAACACAAGGTTTACAGTTTGGTTCAATGGCTCTCAGCATTCCCACTATACAAATTATTCTAGCATCCTAGGGCTGAGTGCAGGGCAGGATCTGGGCTGGAGCTGTGGAGGAACTGCACATGAGCAGGGCTTGGCATGAGATGAGCACAAGGAGGCAGAGAGTCTGGGCATCTGTGCTGAGCAGCCAGCAAACTACTGCTGAGATTCTGAACCAAGCTGGTGGCTTCCTCAGTCTGTCAGGCAGGGAGGTCCATCAGGCAGCCTAGACTGCTCGTTAGCAGGTCAGGAGTACTGAGCAGATGCAGCTGCAGGGCCTTACTCCTGACAGGAAGCAAGTTACATACCTTGAACAGATACATCTTTGCTTGTATAATGTTGCAGTAGATAGGTATATCTTTCACCAGGACTGCACTGTGAACAAGACAAAAAAAATCAGATATGCAGGATGGTGGAATATGTCCTCTGCTGAGACTTGATCAGCAGGACACAGAAGCCCATGAGCGACAGATGGATGTCAGAACCAACTCTCAAAACACCACCCCACACCAGGACAGCAAAGTGGTTTCCTGTCATTACAAGAGACTTGCACTCCTTCCAACATCAAACTGCCTGCAAGGGTTACACATGATTTTGTGCAACACAAAGATGTGAAAAAAACAACCCTCCCAAACCAAGAGGAAAACACTGTAGTTTCCAAGCAAGGGTAAAAGTTAATGGGGGGGGAAATGGTGTTAAGTGATGGATGTGTTTATACATACACCCACACCCACACCCACACACCCATCACTTAACTCTTTTTTATAGATATATAAAAGATGTTAAGGTAATGTGTGATGGGATGTGCACCCCACCAGGCTACCAGAACAGGCTCGTGTGGGCCTAAGATGCCAGTTAGCATACCAATTCTGCATCTGGAGAGAGTCAGGGTTGATTCAGGATGGGTCTGGGGCAGGACTATAAAGAGGAAGTTGAGAGCAGAAGAGGGCTGCAGAGAGAGAGTCTGTGGTCACTCTTTGGGAGGAGGAAGCCCAGTAGGGAGAACAAGTCCTGTGAGAAGAGGAAGTGGACAAGCAGCCAAGAGAGACAAAGCAGCACTGAGTGAAGCCGCCTGCAGTGTTAAGCCCACATAAAAGGGCAGGATTTGGACATTGGTTTGAGTTTTAGCTTGGGATACCTTTAGCTTGGGATTTTTGGCAGCGGACTCCAAGCGAGGACCCTGAGAGAAGGGTGAGTCTAGAGAGCCTGTAGGAGAGTCGAGAAGGGGGAAGGCTAAGGGCTGGTCTTCACTAGGGCGGGAGATTGACTGCAGATACGCAACTTCAGCTACGTGAATCACGTAGCTGAAGTTTGCGTATCTGCAGCCGACTTACCTCCCGTCCTCATGGCGAGAGCAGTCGGCGGCACGCTCCCCCGTTGACTCCGGCTTACTCCTCCAGGGGAGCTGGAGTTCCGGAGTTGACGGGGGCAGCGCTGGCGATCGATTTATTGCGTCCTCACAAGACGCGATAAATCGATCGCCATAAAATTGATCTTTCCCCGCGGTAGTGAAGACAAGCCCTAAGAGAGGCTGTGATATGAAGAGACACAGGGAGTCTGAAGGAACAGACCTTGGCTATGGCTTACTGGGTCCCTGGGCTTGAACTTGCTGTAGTAGGGGAGGTTCCGCGTTCCCATCAGCCACTAGCAAGGTGGCACTAGTCAGAATGTCAAATATATAAGCAGATTATTGAATTCATGTTTAATTTCTGTATCTGAAAATGTGACAAAAGGGATGCTATGAGCAGCAGCTTCCCAACTGGGGGTGTTCTCATAGGAGAACATGCTTCTGCCTGGGGTCATGACTAGGAACTTCGAACTCTGCCTTCAGGAAGTGTGCAATGAAAGCGTTCCATATCTGGGGGGAAAGGAACGAATCCTGAATGTTGCACTCTCATGGCTTTCTCCCTGTTATGCTTGAATGTTCTCAACCCATTTCTTAGTACACCGGTGTCTGCATTTCACAAAACATCACAACTAACACTAATTTTCACTATTGGCTAACTAGTGGGTGAGTGGTTATATGCTGCAATGATTGCCAGTAGAAAAAGGCCTTCAGAAAGGATTAAACCCCTTCCTACTCCTAAATGTTGCCTTGATCAGGGGTGCAGCATCCTGATGCAATCAATGCTTACGCAGATAGTACATATGCTGTGCCTTTCCTGTGCCTTGAGGACTCTCCCTTCTGCAGTATTGACTTTAATTTTTTTTTTTAAAGGAAACAGATGCCAATGGTGGAAAAATGAAATGGAAAAGGCTACAAATTTTAAGTCTTAATGAAGGTGTGACACTAACAGACCAGGTCATGCTAATGTGTAATCAGGTCAATTCACTTATGGCTAGATGTGTAGTGTATTGGGTGTTTAAACTTCATGAAAATTAATGGGACATTATTTACATTGTTTTCACTTATCTGTTCCTATTATAATGCAATGGCAAACATTTACATTGTGTATACCCCTTTAACTAAATAACCCATCTGCAGCGGAGCAGCAACTCACCCTGCAGCGCCTCCCACTGGTCATCCACAGAATTAGCTCTCACCAGCATCCAGAGCACCCTCTGCTGTCTGTAATCCCACTTGCACTGGCCCCATGTCCATCCTTGGATCCCAGTGCCCTCTTCCCTGGGGTACTGCACCCCTGCAGTAACCCCACAGTCTCACTCTGGGTCCCCCCTCCCTGGGGAACTCTCACCCCCTATCCCCACCTTGCCTCAGTCTAGGCAACTGCCAGTCACCACTTACCCCTATTCACTGGGGGCAAACTGCAGTGTCATTGCCACTCATCACCGGCAAGGAGGGTTGGCCTGGTACCTCTACCTCTAGAGCCATGGGCTGCCCCCTGCAACCCCAGTACCCTTCATTGGGCCATCTCCTAGGCCCAGCAGCCTGGGGGTTTCCAGGCCAGAGCTTCCCCCAGCTCCTCTTGCCTTGCCCCAGCTCTGCACCACTCTGGGTACCTGCTCAAGTTCCCAGCAGCCAGGCCTGTCTGCCTCTGCAGTCAGAGGAGACTCTCTCTGCTAGGCCCTTGCCTCTCAGCCTTCTTATAAGGGCCTGCTAGTCTGTTTGGGGCGTAGCCCCCAGCTGAACCTGCTTTCTCAGTCAGCCTGGGAGCTGCTTGCCCTCAGCCACAGCCCTCCCCAGGGCTGTTTTAACCCCTTTTTACCTGGAGTGGGGCAGCCGCCCCACTATACCATCAAAGAAATCTTGTGAAATACTAAAGCTTTAAGGACTTTAACAGAAAATGCTAATTTCAAAGCAGGTGGCCATTATGTGTGATGGTCAGAGGTCAAAAGACTAAGGGCACGTCTACGCTTGCTAAGTTACAGTGCCGGCAGTTACAGTGCTGCTCAGAGGGTGCCTAAGAAAAAACACTGTTCTGTGTTCACACTGACAGCTGCCTGCGCAATACAGTGTTCAGACTTGCGGCACTTGCAGTGCTATTTGGAGCGCTGCACTCTGGGCAGCTATCCTACAGAGCACCTCTTTCTCTTCTGCTGCTAAGAGTTGTGGGAAGGCAGAGGGGGTCACCAGGCATCCTGGGTCCTGTCCGAATGCTCCATGATGCATTGCTTCACATCCCAGCAATCCCTGTGCTTCTGTCCACATTTGGTGCCATCTTTCAACAGTTTGCATACTGCGTGCCCCTGCACTGGTGACCAGTGTGCTGCTCGCACTGACCAACACATCACGAGTGGCAGTGGAGTTATTCCTTAAACTACAAAGGCAAAAGGAGTGCGACAGTGATCTCGCCACACGTACTAGCTACGACACAAGATTGCTCGTGGCATTCCTGGAGGTGCTGACCACAATGGAACACTGCTTTTGGGCATGAGAAACAAGCACTGAGTGATGGGATTGCATCGTTATGCACATCTGGGATGAGGAGCAGTGGCTGCAGAACTTTCACATGAGGAAAGCCACATTTATGGGACTATGTGATGAGCTCGCTCTAGTCCTATGGGACAAGGATACAAGAATGATAGCTGCCCAGTCATGGGAGAAGTGCATAGCGATTGCACTGTGGAAGCTGGCTACTCCAGACTGCTGCCGATTGCTCACTAACCAGTTCAGAGAGGGAAAGTCGACCGTTGGAGTTGTGTTGATGGAAGTGTGTAGGGCCATTAATCGTATCCTGCTCCAAAAGACCATGACTCTGGGCAATAGGTGTGATGTGGATAGCTTTGCACAAATGGGCTTCCCTAACTGCAGAGGGGCAATAGATGGCACACAAATCCCAGTTCTAGCACCAGGCCACCGAGTACATTAATTGGAAGGGGTATTTCTTAATGGTTCTCAAGGTGCTTGTGGATCACCATGGCCATTTCACAGACAATAAGGCAGGCTGGTTAGGTGCATGACGCAGGCATCTTTCAAGACACTGGCCTGTTCAAGAAGCTGCAAGCCGGGACTTTTTCCCCAGACCAGAAGATCACTGTACAGGAAGTTGAAATGTTCATTGTAATCCTGGGAAACCCCGCCTACCCCTTAATGTCGTGGCTCATGAAGCCATACATGGGGCAACTTGACAGCAGCAAGGAGTGATTCAACAACAGGCTGAGCATGTGCAGAATGACTGTGGAGTGTGCATTTGGCCATTTAAAAGCCTGCTGGCGATGCATGTATTGGAAGCTAGACATGGCTGATGACAATATTCCTATGCTTATAGCATGTACTGTATGCTCCATAATATTTGTGAAGGGTGAAAGCTTCACTCAGGGCTGGAGCGCAGAGGGTCAGCGCCTGCAGGCTGAGTTTGAACAGCCAGAGATCAGGGCTATTAGAGGGGCACAGTGCGGGGCCATAAGGATCAGGGATGCTTTGAGGCAGCAATTTGAAACTGAAAGACACTAATATTTATTGCTCTGCCTGGGATTGCAGTGCTTATAATGCTAGGAGGTGCATGTGATGCAAGAAGGGACCTTAACATAATTGTATGTTGCTTTGCAGTGCTCATTTTGCTTTCAAATAATAAATAAATAAATAAATAAATAAATAAATAAGGTTGCTTTCAAACACAATTTTTTTTATTAAAAGACCACAACCAGAGGAGAGAGTCAAACAAAAAAAATCATCAGCAGGGAGCGGGAGGGGGGATGGCATAAGGGAAGGTCTCAAGAGGATGAGGGGTCCCAGGACAGCTACAGATTTGTATATGTCCAGGGATCATACCCAACCTACCTCTGGAGAATAATGCAGCGAGCGGGTGCTGTACTTCAGCAGGGCCAAATTGCAGAGGGATATCCTTCCTTAGGGGTTTTTAAGGTCAGGCTTGACAAAGCCCTGGCTGGGATGATTTAGTTGGGATTGGTCCTGCTTTGAGGAGGGGTTTGGACTAGATACCTCCTGAGGTCCCTTCCAACCCTGATATTCTATGATTCTGTGACTCTATGAGATGGGTGTTGAGTGTAGTGGGAATCCTCACTGTTGGATTGTGAGGAGGGAGGAGTGGAATGCCACAGGTAGACAGTGGTGCCAGGAGGTTGATAAGAGTGTGTTGGCGGTATAGGGGGGCATATGGGAAAGAAGTCCAGACCCAGAGTGAGGCTCTAGCACTGAGGTCCATTTGGCGAACTCCCAGAGCAACTGGCTGGCCTACTGACCTTAATTAAGCCAGCAGCAAAAACAGGAAGTGATCTGAACAACTGGGTTCCCCCCTGCTCTTGACTGTGTGCCTTGAGCTTCCTGATCCTTCTACATACTCCCACTACTTCTTCTCCAGCATCATTTCCTGGCATCCCAGCCCTGCCCAACTCTTGACATCTGACTTGTGGTTCCAGGCCTCCAGTTTGTCTCCTGCCTCTGACCCCTCAGTATCCTGACCTCACCTGACTCTGGTTCCTGTGTCATGCTTCTGATCCCCAGTTTGTCTCCTTCCTCTGATCTCCTAATATCCTGACCTAGTTGACTCTTGACTCCTGTCTCACAAATGTGGACTCTGGCTATGAACATTGTGTGGCTGCCCACAACCTGGCTGTGACACTGTTGTCATATTTACCCAAAGCGGTCATGGAGTGTATCACTGGAAAACTAATAACTCACTGATCAAGAATATTCTTGCGCGATGTATGTACGTACAGTAAACCCACAAGGCATTTTTATAGCTATATGCTAGAAATAGGTGAATAAAATGTATTTAAACTATGTGTAGGAGGTCGGAAGAAATTGTGATGTTGGGCACCTAGAAAACGCTCCCCCATCTCGGCTCCAAGGAAAGAAAGGGTATTAAAGTTCATGCTGCTGTTATTGGTTGCTGCTCTGTTATCACATACTTCATATGCCGGAGTTAACTGGTTCTCATTGCCTGCTTGCCTTGTGCAAAACTAATGAGACACCTGCTTGCATTATGTAATACTAACAAGATAGAAATAAGGTATTAGTTATTCATGAGGTATGCATGAGATGCAAATGTTCCTGTTATTTCTCTGCCTGTGTTCCCATGCGCAGTGGGCTTCACCCCGAGCATTGCTCCGATGCGTCGGGCTTTCCCCGTCTCAGTGGCACCAACGAAGGGAGCCTCCGTTGCGGGTGTGCCACTTTTGCCTTCAATGAACTCACTACTTCTATTCAGCAGCTGTGTGTGTGCCTCGTTCCTATGGGACACCGAGTACCCTGCCACACTAGGCATGGCAAGGGGAGTTGATAAACAGATTTTCTCCAGACAAAGGAAAGTGGACAACACCCAAAACTAGGTGTGGCCAAATTCAACGGTTGCAGGAAGACATCATGTGCACTGTAAAAATCACCAGTGGAGAAGAAGACAGCATGAAGTCTACACCAGACAGCACAGCCTCCACTCCCAGCAGGGAAAAGGAGCTCTGTATTGGCTTGCTGTTCAAGAATCCATTTCACAGGTTTATGCCATCTGAGGAGCGATTAAGAAGACTGGGACTTTTCAGCTTGGAGTAGAGATGACTAAGGGGGATATAATAGAGGTTTATAAAATCATGACTGCTGTGAGGGAAGTAAATAAAGTGTTATTTACTCCTTCTCATAACACAAGAACTGGGGGAAGTCACTAAATGAAATTAATAGGCAGCAGGATTAAAACAAACGAAAAGAAGCAATTTTTTTCACAGCCAACCTGTGGAACTCCTTGCCAGAGAATGCTGTGAAGACCAAAAGTATAACAGGGTTCAAAAAAGAACTAGATAAATTCATGGAAGATATATTCATCAATGGCTATTAGCCAGGATGGACATGGATGGTGTCTCTAGCCTCTGTTTGCCAGAAGTTAGGAATGGGCAACAAGGAATGGATCACTTGATGATTGCCTATTCTGTTCATTCCCTCTGAGGCATTTGCCATTCTGTCGGAGCTTCCTGTTGGAAGACAGGATACTAGGTTAGATGGACCTTAGGTCTGACTCAGTATGGCCATTCTTATGTTACGATCTGGGAGTTGTGGATCACAACCTCAGCCTGAATCAGCAATGTGATGCCATTGCAAAAAAAGCAAATGCAATTTTAGGTTTCATTAACAGAGGCATAGCGTGTAAGTCAGAGGAAGTGACCATATTGGTTCACTCAGTGGTGGTTAGGCCTCAGCAGGATTACTATATCCAATTTTGGTCACTGCTGTATAGAAAGGATATAGAGAAACTGGAAAGGATCCAGAGGTGAGAAACAAAGATGCTCAAAAGGATGGAATGCAGCCATATGAGCAAAGTCTGAAGGAACTGGGTATGTTTGCTTTGGAAAACAGGAGATTAAGGGGGAACATGATAGCGATCTTCAAATACTTCAAAGGCTGAACTAAAATGATGGAGAAAAGTTGCCACAGGAGGCAGGACAAAAGGCAATGGGGTCAAACTCCAGCATAGGAAATTTAAATTAAATCACAGGAAAATCTTCCTCACTGTAAGAACAGGAGGATAATGGAACAGACTGTCAGGGCCAGATTTAGGGGAAGATGACCCAGGAAATGATTTTTTTTATTTGCTTCTATATGGCATGAATAAGTACATATTTACAATATTAGCATGGAATTTATCATCTTATATGACAGAGATAAATCATGCATCAAAGTTGTAAAATGGGCTACAGATGCAATAAAAAATAAATAAGACAAGGAATACTTGTGGCACCTTAGATACTAACGAGTTTATTTCAGCATAAGCTTTCATGGGCTATAGCCCACTTCATCGGATGCATAGAATGGAACAGAAGTAAGATGTATTTATATACACAGAAAGCCAAAATAAAAAAAAGTTGCACATTACCATACTAATTCTAAAAGGCTGTTTAATTTGAATGAGCCATTATCAACAGGAGGAAAAAAACTTTTGTAGTGGATCTCGGTCTGACAGGTGATAAGAAACTTTGAAAGGAACATAACAGGGAAATACATTCAATTAGTGGAATGAGAAAGCCACTCATAGTCCCTGTTTAATCATTGGTTGATAGTGTCCAATTTGAAAATTAATTCCAGTTCCTCAACTTCTTGTTGGAGTCTGTTTTGGAAGTTTTTCTGTTTTAAAATTGTCACTTTCAAGTCTTTAATAGAATGGCCAGGGAGGTTGAAGTGTTCTCCGACTGGTTTTTGAATGTTATGATTCCTGATGTCACATTTGTGTCCATTTATTCTTTTGCGTAGAGACTGTCCAGTTTGACCAATGTACATAGCAGAGGGGCATTGCTGGCACATGATGGCATATATCACATTGGTCGATGTGCAGGTGATTGAGCCTCTGATGGTGTAGCTGATGTGATTAGGTCCCATAATAGTGTCAGTTGAATGGGTATGTGGACAGAGTTGGCATCAGGCTTTGTTACAAGGATAGGTACCTGGGTTAGTGTTTTTGTTGGGTGATGTGTGGTTGCCGGTGAGTATTTGTTTCAGGTTGTGGACTGTCTGTAAGCGAGAACTGGTCTGTCTCCCAAGATCTGTGAGAGTGAGGGATCATGTTTCAGGATAGGTTGTAGGTCTTTGATTATGCGTTGGAGAAGTTTAAGTTGGGGGCTGAAGGCTAATGGTGTTCTGTTTTTTGCTTTGTCGAGTCTCTCCTATAGTAGGTGGCTTCTGGGTACTCTTCTGGCTCTGTCAATCTGTTTTTTAATTTTTAATTTTTTAAATTAATTTGATTTTTTAAACCTCCGATTGCCTCGGAGGTTGTGAAAGCTCCTTCACGGGATGCTTACAAACGGAGGCTGGAGCCGTCTGTCCTGGATGGTAGACACAACAAATCCTGCATCTTGGCAGGGGCTTAGACTACATGATCCTGGTAGTCCCTTTTAACCTACGTTCCCTCTAGGCTGCATGGCTGCACAGCCACAGAGCAGTCTATTAAGTGTCACTCAGGCACTCAGGCTGTGGCAGGGAGAGATGTCACTCCTTCAGTCCGAACCTGCCCCAACCAGGGGAGAGCCACCCCTTCCCTAATCCCAACTCAGCCTAGACCAGACCTGCTGCAGCCGGGGGGGAGAGGCACCCCTCCCCTGGCCTCAACCCAGCCCGGCCAGACCTGCTGTGGTCTGGAGAGAGGCACCTATCTCATGGCCCCAGGCCAGACCTGCCGTGGTAGGGAGAGGCACCTCTCTCCCCTCAGCCCAGGTGCTGCCACAGTGACAGAGGGCTGGGAGGAGTCCTGTCGCCTCACCGTAGCCTCAGGGCAGCCTGCACCCAAACACCTCACTCCTGGCCCCACCCCAGTGCCTGCACCCCAAGCTGGAGTGCTCACCAACACCCCACACCCCAGTCCTCTGCCCCAGCCCTGAGCCTCCACCCATGCTCCAACACCTCCTCCCCCCCGCCACATGAATTTTGTTATGTGCACCAATATGGAGGTGAGGTGTCACACATCACCTCCATATTGGTGCACATAATGAAATTCATTGTGCACGTGCACTGGAAAAATTAGAGGGACGCTGCTTCTAAGCCTATGATTCTATAGCGATTAAGGCACTCCGAGTTGCAGGGCAGGAGGTGACAACCCCTCACTGGTCTGGGTTGAACCATAATACATCACTGTAGCTATATGGGGAACAAATATTTAATAATGGGCTATTTGATCTAGCAGAGAAAGGTACCACATTATCCAATGGCTGGAAGTTGAAGCTAGACAAATTCAGACTGGAAATAAGGCGTACATCTTTAAGGATCAAAGAGTCTTGTAGCACCTTATAGACTAACAGATTTTAGGGATCATGAGCTTTCATGGGCTAAGACCCACTTCATCAGATGAATGTTGTGGAAATCTCCAGAGGCAGGTATAAATAGCAGGCAAGAAAGCAAGGTAAAGTCAATTTGGGGGGAAGGGGCAGTGAGGCCCACTTCCAGCAGGTGATCTGGAGGTGTGAACACTCAGAGAGGAGAAACTGCTTTTGTAATTGGCAAGCCAGTCACAGTCAGTATTAAGTCCAGACCTGATGGTGTCAAATTTGCAAATGAACCAGAGCTCAGCAGTTTCTCTTTGAAGTCTGGTCTTGACGTTTTTTTGATGAAGGATGGCTGTTTTGAGGTCTGCTATTGTATGTCCAGGCAGGTTGAAGTGTTCTCCTACAGGCTTTTGTATATTGCCATTCCTAATATCTGATTTGTGTCCATTTATCCTTTCACGTAGGTATTGTCTAGTTTGGCTGATGTACATAGCAGAGAGGCATTGCTGGCACATGATGGCGTATATTATATTGGTAGATGTGCAGGTGAATGAACCAATGATGGTGTGGCTGATCTGGTTAGGTCCTGTGATGGTATTGCTGGTGTAGATGTGCGGGCAGAGTTGGCATCGAGGTTTGTTGCATGGATTGGTTCCTGAGTTAGAGTTGCTATGGTGCAGTGTGTGGTTGCTGGTGAGAATCTGCTTCAGGTTGGCAGGCTGTCTGTGGGCGAGGACTAGCCTGCCTCCCAAGGCCTGTGAAACTGAGGGATCATTGTCTAGGATGGGTTGTAGATCACGGATGTAGATCACTGATGATGTGTTGGAGACTTCAAAGAGAAACTGCTGAGCTCCAGTTCATCTGCAAATTCGACACCATCAGGTCTGGACTTAATATTGACTATGAATGGCTCACCAATTACAAAAGCAGTTTCTCCTCTCTGGGTGTTCACACCTCCAGATCACCTGCTGGAAGTGGGCCTCATCACCCACTCCCCCTCCCCCCGACTGAATTTACCTTGCTTTCTTGCCTGCGTATTTATATCTGCCTCTGGAGATTTCCACAACATTTATTTAATGAAGTGGGTCTTAGCCCACAAAAGCTCATGATCCCTAAAATCTGTTAGTCTATAAGGTGCTACAAGACTCTCTGTCGCTTTTGCAGATCCAGACTAACATGGCTACCCCTCTGATCTTTAAGGAAGTGAGTAATTAGCCAGTGGAACTATTTACCAAAGCTCAAGGTAGATTCTCCACCACTGACAATTTTAAAATCAAAATTGGATGTTGTTCTAGAAGCTCTTCTCTGGTAATTATTTGGAGGCAGGTCTCTGGCCTGTGCTATGCAGGAAGTCAGGCAGATGATCACAATATTCCCTTCTAGCCCTGGAATCTGATTGTACTGGTCACCACTCCTGAAGCGAAGACTTACAGGACCCAATCCCAGTCAGGCCTGCAGAGGAATCAGGTAGTACACGGAGGGCTGAGGACCTATGCCCAGTCTAAGAGGCAGAGAATCATGGATTCAACCCTGAGAATGATGAAGAAGCGATGCCTGTCACCTGAGGGGGTGCACTTGAAGAGACTAGGGATGGATCAAAGGTGCAGCTAGTCTTGAACCATGACAAATGTTTTACTCCCCCTTCAATTAATCCTTCAGCCAATTGGTAATCCAGGAAACAGTGTTCAGACTCTAGCCAAACTAAAATGGCTTTGAGAGTAAGATTTAATAAGACATTTCATACCTTAGTAAAACCCAAGTATGTCTCTTGTCTTCCCTTCTGCCTCCAACTTGGTAATCAGACCTATAAAATATCTTGTTTATCTGGCAAAACTGACTCTGGTATACTAAATGCCATTTATTGTTCAGGGTTATTTTTCTTCGAGTGATTTTTTTCTTTTAATACTCATCTCATCATTTTACTAGGGAATCAAAGCTAGTCTTGATAGCTACTAAATGCTTGGATTTCTTCCTGTTGCCCCGCCCAATTTTTTTTTTTTTTTTTTAAGATCAGTATTTGCTTTTCAACTCTTGTAAGGTAAGGGACAGCTGGATAGAACCAGGAAGAGGAACAGAAGTGCTAGGAACCAGACAGAAAAGAGTACCACTTGTAAGTTTCAGCAAAATGAACAAATATGTATCACTTTACGTTAGTTATTGTGATTTATAGACTCATAGACTCCAAGGACAGAAGGGAACATTATGATCATCTAGCCTGACCTCCTGCACAATGCAGGCCATAGAATTTTACCCACCTATTCCTGCAATATACCTCTTACCTATATCTGAGCTATTGAAGTCCTTAAATCTTGGTTTAAGGACTTCAAAGTACAGAGAATCCTCCAGCAAGTGACCTATGCCCCCTGCTGCAGAAGACGGTGAAAAACCTCCAGGGCATCTGCCAATCTGCTCTGGAGGAAAATTCCTTCCCCACACCAAATATGACAATCAGCTGAACCCTGAGCATGTGGGCAAGACTCACCAGCCAGACACCCAGGAAAGAATTCTCTGTAGTAACTTAGATCCCATCCCCTCCAACTTTCCATCATATACCACCAGGCCCATCTATTACCATAGTCAAAGATCTGTGCATGATAATGTCTTAATTAGAGGTTTAGAATGGAATGCATACACAAATAGTACACAAATGAGGTAAACTGGTAACCTGGTAAACTGAGTCTGTGCATAGTTCTGTGACAGCAGATAAAAGATAGGTGATTAGCAGTAAGAGATGTCAGAAGAAACATGGGAGGAGCAGTGAAACACAGAAGATGCTTGAAGAGTTATCCTGTCCCAGGAGAGTTGATTTGGCCATTTATTTTTCTTGCCTTGACTGTGTTTTCATGTAATAATTCATAGGTGATAATTGCATTGTCTTAAACTGGACAAAATAAAGGCTAAAAAACTGTCTAAACCTGTGATGATCAGGTCCCAGCCACTCCAGGGGGAGAGGGTCTGAACCCCAAAGAACAAGTAATTTAATCAACTGATTGTCTAGAATATTAATGTGCTGTAAAAGTGTAGCAAGTATGGTTTTTATGAAAGCCAGTGGCACACTGGTGATTAATATCACTGTGAAATATCTGTATTAACACTACATGAGTAATTGTGGATATACACTGATGATATGCTTGAAAGTCTGTGACTAAAGGGAGAAATAGCTTTTCTCCCAGACAGAAGGGAAGGCAACTAGCTACGTGTCTCCAATGTATATTAAACATTATAGAATCAAAATAATGGAAGCCCAATTTACACACAAATCAGCACAGGGATGGGAATTGAACAAGAATGGAAGAATAACAGGAGGTCAGCCTTACTGGAGACAAAACAATGAGTTTCCGGAAATATATGCGGAAGCAAAAAGCCATTTTGGCAGCCATCACAGAGGGGATGATAAGGTACAGCACCCTTAGCCTATGAAAGCTGCTTGGTCTTGGCCTGAAAGGCAAGAGCTGCTGGAAACTTGATATCAGTAACAAACTGCTTAGGCAAAAATTACAACTTTCTAAAATTAAGTTTTAGACACTAGAACGTGTGTTTTGTTTTGTTTGTAATCAGACCTATCCTCTATTCTTCCTTAGTATCATGTAGATCTCTGTACTTGGTTAATAAACTTATTCTTGTTTATATTTGGGTCTGTGACTCCACAGATACACGAATGGCCTTGTGTGTGTTCTCTCTCTTTGGAGGCAGTGAACTTGGTCATTTAGGGGAGTGTCCCAGTGGGCATGGGAGCACTTTTCTCAGCCTAGAGTGGGCAACACAAGCGCTCCCTTCTAGTCTCACAGGTCCTAAGAACATAAGAACGGCCATACTGGGTCAGACCAAAGGTCCATGTAGCCCAGTATCCTGTCTACTGACAGTAGCCAACGCCAGGTGCCCCGGAGTGAGTGAACCTAACAGGTAATGATCAAGTGATCTCTCTCCTGCTATCCATCACCCCCCTCTGACAAACAGAGGCTAGGGATACCATTCCTTACCCATCCTGGCTAACAGCCATTAATGGACTTAACCTCCATGAATTTATCCAGTTCTCTCTTAAACCCTGTTATAGTCCTAGCCTTCACAGCCTCCTCAGGCAAGGAGTTCCACAGGTTGACTGTGCGCTGTGTGAAGAAGAACTTCCTTTTATTTGTTTTAAACCTGCTGCCCACTAATTTCATTGGGTGGCACCTAGTTCTTCAATTATGGGAACAAGTAAATAACTTTTCCTTATTCACTTTCTCCACACCACTCATAATTTTATGTACCTCTATCATATCCCCCCTTAGTCTCCTCTTTTCCAAGCTAAAAAGTCCTAGCCTCTTTAATCTCTCCTCATATGGGACCCGTTCCAAACACCTAATCATTTTAGTTGCCCTTCTCTGAACCTTTTCTAATGCCAGTATATCCTTTTTGAGATGAGACGACCACATTTGTACACAGTATTCAAGATGTGGGCGCATCATGGATTTGTATAAGGGCAATAAAATATTCTCCTCCTTATTCTCTATCCCTTTTTTAATGATTCCTAACATCCTGTTTGCTTTTTTGACTGCCGCTGCATACTGCATGGACATCTTCAGAGAACTATCCACAATGACTCCAAGATCTTTTTCCTGATTAGTTGTAGCTAAACTAGCCCCCATTGTATTTTATGTATAACTGGGGTTATTTTTTCCCAATGTGCATTACTTTACATTTATCCACATTAAATTTCATTTGCCATTTTGTTGCCCAGTCATTTACTTTTGTGAGATCTTTTTGAAGTTCTTCACAGTCTGTTTGGGTCTTAACTATTTTGAGCAGTTTAGTATCATCTGCAAAGTTTGCAGATGATACTAAACTGCTCAAAAAGGGTAAACAGTTTTAATTATTCTTCCAAATCATTTATGAATAAGTTTAATAGGATTGGTCCTAGGACTCACTCTTAGGGAAAAACCACTAGTTACCCCTCTCCATTCTGAAAATTTACCATTTATTCCTACCCTTTGTTCCCTTTTAACCAGTTCTCAATCCATGAAAGGATCTTCCCTCTTATCCCATGGCAACTTAATTTACATAAGAGCCTTTGGTGAGGGACCTTGTCCAAGGCTTTCTGGAAATCTAAGTACACTATGTCCACATGTTTGTTGACCCCTTCAAAGAACTCTAATAGTGTAGTAAGACATGATTTCCCTTTATAGAAACCATGTTGACTGTTGCCCAACAATTTATGTTCTTCTATGTGCCTCACAATTTTATTCTTTACTATTGTTTCAACTAATTTTCCTGGTACAGACGTTAGACTTACCAGTCTGTAATTGCCGGGATCACCTCTGGAGCCCTTTTTAAATATTGGCGTTACATTAGCTATCTTCCAGTCATTGGGTACAGAAGCTGATTTAAAGGACAGGTTATAAACCCTACTTAATAGTTCCGCAATTTCATATTTGAGTTCTTTCAGAACTCTTGGGTGAATGCCGTCTGGTCCCGGTGACTTGTTACAGTTAAGTTTATCAATTAAACCTCCTCTAGTAACACTTCAATCTGTGACAATTCTTCAGATCTGTCACCTACAAATGATGGCTCAGATTTGGGAATCTCCCTAACGTCCTCAGTCATAAAGACTGAAGCAAAGAATTCATTGCTTCTCTCGACAGATTTGTGATTGGCGCACTCCAACTCTCACACCTCTAAGCATCTTCCTGGAGTTTCCAGCCCCTGGTCCACTAGACATTCAGAGAATTGCTGCTTCCAAAGAAACAGAACATCCCAATTTACCGTTCCACCTCTGATCACAGCCCCATTTCACACACAAGGCTCATACCTGACTTCACTATGAACAAATCTAAGTTTGTTTAAAAAAAGTATAGAGATTCAAGTGACCGTCAGTAGAAGTATTACACACAGATAGTTACATGTAGAACAACACACATTCTACAGCATAGACTGAATTAACAAGATACTCCCTTGTCTTGTAGAATATTGCTCACCCAAAATCAGTGCTTGCTTTACAGCCACACGGTGATCCTTTTCTCAGAAGAAATGTTTACTGTCAGCTTGCCTTCCCAATGAAGAAATCAGTGTGTTTCTTTGCCCCCCTTCCCCAGTACCATCCCTTCTCTTTATTCATAACCAGGACACCACCTGAAGTTTGTTTCAACTTCTAAATTTTGCAATCTCTCATTTTGCACCTGGCTCAGTATGCAAATAGTAATACAGTGTGAGGCACACAAAACACAATAAATAAATGGCCAGGCAGGCATATCTCCAAGGTATGTCACCTCCTGGTGATCTGACTTAATTCTAAGACCGTAAGAACACTATTTTCAGTATACATACATAACTCCTCAAATATTGTCTGTACATACATTTTGTAATGGTTATGACCACCAGTTGACTACTGGCTCTCAGTAGAGACCTCACATGCCACCATTCAATGAACTATTATGCATCTATCTAACCCAGGGGAATCCCTGTAAACCCCATGTGCCTTCTGTGCCCCCTTGCAGTTGACACCAACAGCTCCCTGGGTCACAGGTGGAACATGAACTCAGCAACGGTCTGCATGAGTAGGACAATGGCCCAAAGTGCATCAGTTTGCTGGAATAAGAGTTAGCTTTTGGGAGAGACACAGCAGCTTTCACCTGGCACCAACAGAGAGGTTCCATGGCAGATTGGCTGGGCAGAACATTGGCTTGGACAGAATGGACTATGGCTTAACTTCAGGACCAGAGAAATAAAGGTAAGTTTACTGGCCTGTAATTGTCAGAATCACTCTTGAGCCATTTTTAAAAAATGGCATCACATTAGCTACCCTACAATCCTCTCGTATAGAGGCTGATTTAAGCAATAGGTTACATACCACAGTTAGTAGTTCTGCAATTTTGTATTTCAGTGTCTTCAGAACACTTGAGTGAATACCATCTGGTCATGGTGATTTACTACTGTTTAATTTACCAATTTGTTCCACAATCTCCTTTATTTACACTACAATCTGAGACAGTCCCCAGATTTGTCACCCAGAAAGAATAGCTCAGGTGTGGGAATCGGTCCCACATTCTCTTCAGCAAAGACCTATTCAAAGAATTCATTTAGCTTCTTTCACAACAGCCTTGTCTTCCTTGAGTGTTCCTTTAGCACCTTGATCGTCCAGTGGTCCCACTAATTGTTCGGCAGGCTTCCTGCTTCTGACGTACTTTAAAAAATTACCTTTCAGTTTGTGTGTCTTTTCCTATTTTCTCTTCATATTCCCTTTTGCCCTGCCTAATTATACTTTTACACTTGACTTGCTAATTTTTAAAGCATGCTTTTTTGCCTCTAACCATCTTTTGCTCTGTTTTTCAGCCATGGAAGCATATTTTTGGTCCTCTTACTGTTTTTTTTTTATTTGGGGTGTGTATTTAGTTTGAGCTTCTATATGGTGTTTTTAATTATTTCCATGCTGCTTGCTGGCTTTTCACTCGTGACTATTCCTGTTAATTTCCATTTAATTAGCTCTCTAATTTTTGTGTAGCTCTTCTTTTTGCAGTTAAATGCTACTGTGCAAAGAAACTGGGTTTCTTTGGTATTTTCCTCCCCTACACAATGTTAAACTTAATTACATTATGGTCACTATTAGTGAGCAGTTCATAGACTCAGTATGTAAGGCCCAGAAGGGACCATCATGATCACCTAGTCTGACCTCCTGCACATGGCAGGTCACAGAACTTCACCCACCCATTCCTGTAATAGATCTCAAACCTTTCACTGAGTTATTGAATTCCTCAAATCATGACTTAGAAGTCAAGTTACAGAGATTCCACCATTTACATTAATTTAAATTGGCAAATGATCTGTGCCCCATGCTGCAGAGGGAGGAGAAAACCCCCTGAGATCTCCGCCAATCTGACCTGGGGAAAAATTCCTTCACAGCCCGCTATGGTGATCAGTTAGACCCTGAGCATAAGGGCGAGACCCATCAGTCAGAGAGTGGGAAAGAATTCTCTGTAGTAACTCAGAGCCCTCCCCATGTAATGTCCCATCGCCAGCCGTTGGAGATACTTGCTGCTATATTCACCTTTGGATCAGATGCAGTGCTCCATTTAAGATTAAATCAAGAATTGAGCAGCAGTCTGTTGGAATTATTAAATATGGGAAACTACCAAACACTAATTTAACTGTCAATTCTAAAGTCCACTTATACAATTGTTCTAATCACACCTTAAAAGCCTAAATAATAAGCAATATACTACATCCAAAAAGTAACAAAACATACGTAACATTTGATCAAGATACTTACTAGGAAGACTTTGTAGCACCTTAGAGACTAACGAGTTTATTTCAGCATAAGTTTTCGTGGGCTATAGCCCACTTCATCAGATACATAGAATGGAACACAGAAAAAAAAAGTTGTACATTAGCATACCAATTTTATCACATTGGTCAATGTGCAGGTGAATGAGCCTCTGATGGTGTGGCTGATGTGATTAGGTTCTATGATGGTGTCAGTTGAATGGATATGAGGACAGAGTTGGCATCTGGTTTTGTTACAAGGCTAGGTACCTGGGTTACTGTTTTTGTTGTGTGGTGTGCGGTTGCTGGTGAGTATTTGTTTCAGGTCGGGGAGCTGTCTGTAAGCAAGGACTTGTCTGTCTCCCCAGATCTGTGAGAGTGAAGGATCATCTTTCAGGATGGGTTGTAGGTCATTGATGATGCGTTGGAGAGGTTTACGTTGGGGTCTGAAGGTGATGGCTAGTGGTGTTCTGTTTTTGTCTTTGTTGGGCCTGTCCTGTAGTAGGTGGCTTCTGTGTACTCTTCTGGCTCTGTCAATCTGTTTTCACTTCCCCAGGTGGGTATTGTAGTTTTAAGAATGCTTGGTAGAGATCTTGTAGGTGTTTGTCTTTGTCTGAGGGATTGGAGCAAATGCGGTTGAATCTTAGAGCTTGGCTATAGACAATGGATTGAGTAGTGTGTCCTGGATGGAAGCATGTAGGTAAGTGTAGCGGTCAGTAGGTTTCCGGTATAGGGTGGCGTGTATGTGCCCATCATGTAATTAGCACAGTTGTGTCTAGGAAATGGACCGCTTGTGTGGATTGGTCCAGGCTGAGGGTGATGGTGGGATGGAAATTGTTGAAATCATGGTAGAATTCCTCAATGGCTTCTTTTCCATGGGTCCAGATGATGAAGATGTCATCAATATAGCGCAAGTACAGTAGGGGCATTAGGGGATGAGAGTTAAGGAAGCGTTGTTCTAAGTCTGCCATAAAAATGTTGGCATACTGTGGGGCCATGCGGATACCTATAGCAGTTCCGCTGACTTGAAGGTATATATTGTCTCCAAATGTGAAATAGTTGTGGGTGAGGACAAAGTCACACAAATACTCACCAGCAACCGCATACCACACAACAAAAACACTAACCCAGGTACCTAGCCTTGTAACAAAGCTAGATGCCAACTCTGTCCTCATATCCATTCAACTGACACCATCATAGGACCTAATCACATCAGCCACATCATCAGAGGCTCATTCACCTGCACATCGACCAATGTGATATATGCCATCATGTGCCAGCAATGCCCCTCTGCTATGTACATTGGCCAAACCAGACAGTCTCTACACAAAAGAATAAATGGACACAAAACTGACATCAGGAATCATAACATTCAAAAACCAGTAGGAGAATAGTTCAACCTTCCTGGCCATTCCATTAAAGACTTGATGGTGTCAATTTTAAAACAGAAAAACTTCCAAAACAGACTCCAACAAGAAACTGAGGAAGTGGAATTAATTTTAAAATTGGACATAATAAACCAAGGCCTAAATAGAACTTGTGAATGGCTCTCATTACACTAATTGATTGCATTTCCCTAGTTAATTTACCTTCAATAGTTATTATGTCCTGTCAGATAAAGAGATTCATTTCAAAAGGTATTTTTTTCTCCTTCTGATAATGGCCCATCCAAATTAAACAGCCTCTTAGAATTGGTATGCTAATGTACAACTTTTTTTTTTCTGTGTATATAATACTTCTTACGTCTGTTCCATTCTATGCATCCAATGAAGTGGGCTATAGCCCACGAAAGCTTATGCTGAAATAAACTCGTTAGTCTCTAAGGTGCTACAAAGTCTCCCTCATCTTATTTATGGATACAGACTAACACGGCTGCTAATCTTAAACCTTATACTTACTAGGATAGCTCTGACCTCTATTGATTGGTCCAATGTGGTCAGGCAGGCATTACAATGAGCCTGTTAAGTGTTTTCTTTTTATACCCTTTAACAAACAAGTGACATGATTGCTAATTACTGATGTCAGCTAAAAACCAATTTGAGACAATTCACCCTTAATTCCAGTCTTAATCAAGATGAGATTTCTAACCATCTTTCCTCCCAAGCCTTTCCTCCGCTCCTTTTTGCTGCCCAACAGTTTTTCCATTGCACCTGAGTTCACATAACTTTAATAACTGTGTGTCTGCACGTAGGAAGGAAGAATCCCATGCACCAACTGGCTAAGTGGCAGTTCTGCAGAAATGGACCTGGGGATTACAGTGGAAGAGAAGATGGATATGAATCAGCAGCGTGCCCTTGTGGCCAAGCTGGCCAATGGCATATTGGGCTGTATTAGTAGGAGCACTGCCAGCAGATCAAGGGAGGTGATTATTCCCCTCCATTTGGCACTGGTGAAGCCGCATCTGGAGTATCATGTCTAGTTTTGGGCCACCCATTACAGAAAGGATGTGGACAAATTGAAGAAAGTAATGAGAGCAATGAAAATGATTAGGAGGCTGGGGCACTTTACTTCTGAGGAGAGGCTAAGGGAATTGGGCGTACTTAGTCTGCAGAAGAGAAGAGCAAGGTGGATTTGATAGCAGCCTTCAACTAGGCTGCAGGGGGGTTCCAAAGAGGATGGAACTCAGATGTTCTCAGTAGTGACAGATGACAGAATAAGGAGCAATAGTCTCAAGTTGCAGTAGGGGAAGTTTAGGTTGGATATTAGGAAACACTATTTTATTAGGAGGGTGGTGAAGCACTGGAATGGGTTACCTAGGAAGGTGGTGGAATCTCCATCCTTGGAGGTTTTTAAGGCCCAGCTTGGCAAAGCTCTGGCTGGGATGATTTAGTTGGGGTTGATTCTGCTTTGAGCAGGGAGTTGGACTAGATACCTCCTGAGGTCTCTTCCAACCCTAATAGTCTATGATAAATCACAATAACTAACCTAAAGTGATATATTTTTGTTCATTCTGCTGACACTTACAAATGGTACTCTTTCTGGTCTGGTTCCTAGCACTGCTGTTCCTCCTCCTGGTTCTATCCAGCTGTCCCTTACCTTACAAGAGTTGAAAAGCAAATACTGATCTTAAAAAAAATGGTGGGGTGGGATCCTGGCATTTAGCAGCCATTAAGACTAGCTTTGATCCCCTAGTAAAATGATGAGATGAGTATTAAAAGGGAAAAAAAAAATCACAGAGAAAAAAAATATGATTTGTTATTTTCAAGGTTGTCCTTTTACTTCCTAGTCAGTCTTTTGTTACAACAGATATTTTTCTTAACCAAGCTTAAGGTAACTACTTCTTTAGTTTCATATTTATACTAGTCATTAATGGTGTCTAGAAATTTTCTCTGCATTCCTTTCTGAGGTGACATGTACGCAGTCAACATGGGAATAGTTGAAATCCCCCATTATTGTATTTTCTGGTTTTGTAGCCTCTCTAATCTCCCTGAGCACTTCACAATCAAACTCATCATCCTAATCTGGTGGCTAGTAGTATATTCCTAGTGCTATGCTCTTTTTGGTGAAGCATGGAATTTCTAGCCATAGAGATTCTATCATACAGTTTGATTTATTTTAGATTTTTACTATACTTGACTCTATGCTTTTGTGACACTGAGCCAGTGAGGATTAAGCAACTAGCAGGCTGACTGAACCAAAAACCACCCATAAAGACCTGTTAGAAAAGTATTGAAAAGGTAAACAGGGTCATTCTTTGTAGATAGTTTTCAGAGCCATGTTAAATAGACTAGAGTTCTTAAAATATAGGCCTGTATTGTTAGATGATTAAGAATAGAGGCTAATTGTATTTGTCTCTCTTTACCTATATCTTGTTATAAGTTAAACGTGTAACCAGCTTAGCTTGCAGATGCTAATTCTCATTCATGTCTTAATTATATTATGCATGTGGATGGTTCAGTTAACATTAAGATCAAAGATGTCAGATATTGCAGAAAATAATAGTATAGTAAAAGCTGTGTTATCCAGCCTTGTACCAACCAGAAAGCTCTATGAACTGGCATTTCTAATAATCATAGAAAGTCTGGTTTATAGTCTGGTTGGCACGGGATCAGCAGGCTTCCTACCTGGGTCCGTGTGGCTCCCCACAAGCTACAACCTGTCCCAGCTGCTCCTAACCATCATATACATATTTGTACAACACCCAGTACTATACCTAGACTCCTATGCACTACTGTAATAGTAAATATTAAAGAACCTCATTTTATCTTTTGCTAATCAACTTTAAGTGTTTGCCCAAAATCACGTAACAAATTAGACCAGGGGTCGGCAACCTATGGCACACATGCCAAAGACGGCACACAAGCCGATTTTTAATGGCATGCCTGCCACGTGCCATTAAAAATCCTGTCGAGCTGGGCCGGTCTTCTCCACCCTCTGTTTATCCCCTTCCTCCTTCTCTCTGTCCCTTCCTTTCTCACTGCCAGCTGGTCAGCTGATTGGCTGGCAGGGACAGAGAGATGGAGAGGAGGAGGAGGAGGGGCAGAAACCCACCACGCTGCAGGAAGAGGCAGGGGAGCCAGCAGGACCAAGCTTCTGCCCCCACCTCCCTACCCCCGCAGGAGGGGGCAGAGCCCTGCCTCTTCCTGCAGCGTGGTGGGTTCCTGCCCCTCCTCTCCGTCTTTCTGTCCGTGCCAGCCGATCAGCTGACCAGTGGCAGGGAAGGAGGGAGGCACAGAGAGAAGGAGGTAGGGGACAAACAGGCTGGCCGAGGCAGAGAAGAAGTGGGGGCAGAGTGCAATTGGGGCATATCCCCCCCAGCCCCCTGCCCTGATCCCCCTGCTCACACACACCTGGCCCTCTGCCCTGAAGCCCAGGCCCCCGCCAGGCCCCTGCCCGTCACCCCTGCACACACTCCAGGCCCCTGCTCTGACCTCTGTATCCCCCTCACACACCCAGCTTGACTCCTTCTGCTTGACTCCTTCACCACCACCACCCCCACAACCCTAGCCCTGACTCTGGCACCCACACACATACCCAAGCCCCCCACACCTTCACCTTCTCACATGCCCCTAGTCTTCTGCCCTGACTCCTGCATCCTCCTCACACACACCCAGCCCCCTGCCCTGACTCTAGCACCCCCCACACATACCCAGCCCACCCACACTCCAATGCACCCCCCACATTTTGACTCTTGCACCCCACATCCCCATTCTGAGCACCCAATGGGAGCTCCTACACCCCCCCCATTCCCACCTGCACCCCTCACACCAAATGGGAGCTGTTCAGGTAAGCGCTCCTCACCCAAACCTCCTGCCCCAACCCACAGCCCCCTCCCTCATTTTAGCTCCTGGCCAGACCCTATACCCCAGCCTGCTCCTTCACCCCCAGCCCTGTGCTCAGTGCACCCCCACTCTCAGTGCAGAGAGAGAGGAAGAGAATGGGCCAGAACCAGGGAGAAGGCAGGTCAGGGCCAGGCCAGGACCCAAGACCAGCAGCGGGCTGAGAAGGTCTGGCAGCCAGGATCCCAGAGCCACTCAGCCCACTGCTGGTCTAGGGTTCTGGCTGCCGGCCCCTTCCCAGCCGGGGTCCCAGCCACAAGCCCCACTCAGCCCGCTGCCGGCCTAGATGAACGGAACTCCAGGCTGGCAGCGGGCTGAGTGAGATCAGCGGCGTGACATCAGCATTTTAATTTAATTTCAAAGGAGGCTTCTTAAACCTTTTGAAAAAGCCTATTTTACAATATGACAATAGTTTAATTATATAATATATAGACTTGTAGAAAGAGACCTTCTAAAAAGACATTAAAATGTATTACCGGCAAGCAAAACTTTAAATTAGAGTGAATAAATGAAGACTCGGCACACCACTTCTGAAAGGTTGCTGACCCCTGAATTAGACTCTTCTGCTCTAACCAGTACAAGGCCTTTCAGAAAGAGGAGACCTTCTGACCACATGTTTAAACAATCTTTACACTATCCTAAAACGTTACACTTTAATACTTTTTACTCTTCCCATCAATAACTACTAGCCAGTCTAACCTTCCCAACATATCTTTGCCATGCACATTAGCACATGACACATCCATCATTCAGTTTAGAGCCCAACATCCCTTAGCTCAACAGGATGAATTCTGGCTCCATGAAAGTAAGAAGAGAGTGCTTAACATGTAATCCAGGCACACACAGTTAGTTGTGCAGGATACTCCAACTTGAATATCTTGGCTATTAATAAAACTGGGCTCCATCTCTGGGCAGAAGATGCTGCTCCTCTCAAGGCACAGTACTGCAAGTGAGAACCTGTTGTCTTCAGGCGAAGGGTCCACAGCATCATGCAGTACAATCTGAAGTCTTTGTAGGCCAATGCTTGGTCTTGTTGGCGTTAGGTAGCCTATACAATCACATCAGGTGTTGCAGTGCATCGTGGCCGAGCCTGCTGAGATCTATGGTGGCCAAGGGCCACTGTATAGACCATAATACAGCTTGGCACTGAAAGCTCTACCCACCCCAGGAGCCATGGCTCTGAGGAAGATGCAGCTACAAGCACAGCACAGTGCCCTGAGACCTAGCCTGGCTCTGAGGAAGATGCAGCTACAAGCACAGCACAGTGCCCTGAGACCTAGCCTGTTGGGGCAGAGGCAACCCCAAGGCTGCAGGGCCCAGAGACAAGCCCCACGGGACTTGCCCCCGCCCACCCGCGCGCTCCCACCCGAGCTTCTAATTATAGCTCAGCAATGCCGGGAGAGTCCCTTATATACAGTCTGCGCCTGGCCCCGCCCGCCAGCCCGAGGATTGGCCAATCCGCTCAGAACGCAGCCGCCATTGGTTAGTACCGCCTCCCCTGCTGCATGCCCATTGGTTAAATGGCGGCGAGCTCGCCGTGGTGAGGAGCTAAAAACGTGAAGCTGGAAGAGAGTCACGTGGAAGCAGCGGCGTTTCATTTACCGGCCGCTGGCCGGCCGTTTCTGCCCTATCCCTGGCTGCTGGCGTTTCTCTGAGTGGCTGACCTTGCTAGTCTCTCGCTTTCTATTGGTAGAGGGGAGGAAGTAGGCGGGGATTGGCTGCCCCTTGCCCCGCCCCTCTTTGTCGCCATTTCGTTGCTGGAGCGGCCCGGGGTGGACGCGGCGCGTGGACGGAGCCAGGGCTCGTGGGGTAAGTGGGGCGGGGTTGCCGCAGTGACCGTGCGGGCCGGTCCCGTGAGGGGATCCTGACCCGCTGGGGTGTCCAGGGAGCGGCCTGCGCGGGGAGCCGGGTTGGGGCCGCCGGCAGCCGGGGCTGGGTCCGAGAGGTGTCGGGCCGGCTGGGCCCCTAGTTAGTAGGGAGCCGATGGTCCCTCGAGAGGCCTCGCGGGTATTTGACGTTAGCTCCAGGAGCAAATTCACCGCGCCCTGCTCCGAGATCGGCGCCGCGCTCTGTCCCTTCAGTGCCGGGGTCTGTTCGCAGCTCGTGCGAGTTAACGGCCAGACGTACCCGTCTGTGTGCAGCCTTCCCTCTGCTCGCTTGTGTTCGTCCCGGGCCCGGGCGGAGACGGGGCCCCGTATGGGAAGTGTATTCCCGGGTAACAGCCAGGAGGCCTGTGGCAGCACCTGAAAGACTAACAGATTTATTTCGGAATAAGCTTTTGTGGGTACAAAACCCACTTCTTCAGACTGGGCTTTTTACCCTTGAAAGCTTATGTCCAAATAAATGTTAGTCTTGAAGGTGCTACGAGAGTCCTTGTTTTTGTGGAGACAGACCAAGGGTACGTCTTCACTACCCGCCGGATCGGTGGCTAGTGATCGATCTTTTAGCGATCGATTTCTCGTGTCTTGTTAAGATGTGAGAAATCGATCACTAGCAGCACCCCCATCGGCTCCGTAGCTCCAGGTTGCCGTGAGGCGCAAGCTGGAGTCAACGGGGAGAACGCTGCCGACCACCACCGCCATGAGAAGGCAGGTAAGTCGGCTGAAGATACCCTGACTTCAGCTATGTTCTCCCCCGCACCGTCCCCCAGTGAAGACCAGTTCTAACACAGCTATTCCCTGGTACTTGATAACTGTATGATGAGACTATGGCTTTGTAAGCAGAGGGGTGGTCCAAAACCATCATGGAAAACAACCAGCCTGTTTTGTCAAGAGTTCATCACCAGGTCAGCTAAGGAGTAGAATTTGTGCAAAGTTTGGCAGCCTCCTTGTATAAAGCATGGACACCCAAACTGGACACACATCCAATAGTGGTGTCTTTACTGCTGTATGTACTGGTAATAGCACCCCCTTGCATGCAGTGATTAGCCATTGCAAAGTCAAGTGCCACGACATCCTCTAACAATGTCTTTAGTTTTATGGGTTTATTTTATATTTTCATCTTTAACATGGCTTCCCCTTTTGATAGCATTCTCACTTGCATGAATATCTTCTTGTTTTTATGCCATCTTGGTCTGTTTTCTGATTCATCATAAACCTGATTGCTGTCTTCCCATTACATGAGATCATCTAGATCTCAGGCTTGCAGTCTCACCTACAGCACCTGCTTGTGCTACTTTTCAGTTTCTCTTAGACTGTAGTCAGATGGATGCTGACTTTAGTCTCCGATGGAGGGTTGTGGTGCCCACCCTCCATGCACCAAACCGGGAACAGCACTGGCAGTAACTGCCCTGCATTATGCTGCCTCCTATACCAAGAGGGGACGATCATTGGCAGTTACAGTAATTGACTCCCTGATCATTTGCTCATTGGATTTTAGGCTGAGCCTGTCCAGAGTTCCAGTTGTGGTGGTTGCTTGTGACATGGGTGCTTGACCTACTAGGAATTGGGCTGAGATGATCAATGTTTCTATCTGATTAAACTATGTGATGGTGGGAGGCTCTAGTCCCATAGCCAACTGCCTGACAGTTTCCCCTGCCTGCTCTTCCTCCTATGGGTCCTGGTTTTGCCAGGATTTTAAATTGTACCTGGTGGATTTGGTAGTTTCTGCCAGTCTCTGGCGGGATGCACACTCCAAAATGTAACATGAGGTTTGGTTTAGTTTGAGCTAGCAGCCAAGTTGGAAGCCAGTTGAGGATCTACCTCTTTCCCAGTCCTTCCTTTCTCTCTCTTTCCCCTCAGAATCAATAGCATCCCAAACAGTAGATGGAAAATAGCAAATCTACTAAGCCTTACACTTCTCCTGCCAGCCCATGCTTGATTTCTGTGAATACTGCAGGACCCTTCTCCTGTGGCAGACTAAACCACCAGATTCTGGCTCTGTAGAAAACCCTGAATCACCTGCCTTGGTTTCATTCACCATTTTCCTTTTTCAATCCCCAAAGAATGATCTTGTATTGACTCCAGAGTTCAGAAATACTAGTCATGAGCCACCCATGAAGGCCTGGAAATCACAGCCTTCAAGAAAGGAGCATTAGTATTCTAGCCCAGGGGTCGGCAGCCTATGGCACGCGTGCCAAAGACGGCACGTGAGCCAATTTTTAATGGGACGCTGCTACGGGCGGCCGGGACCCCAGCAAGCAGCAGTGTGCCATTAAAAACCCTGCCTAGCCCGCTCTTCTCCTCCCCTCCCCCTTCCCCCCATTCTGCCTCCTGATTCCCCTCCGCTCTTCTCTGCCCCCCGCACCCCCGCCATTCCCCTGCCTCCCCGCTCTCTCCTGCGGACAGGGCTGGCTTCAGGCTCCCAATTCAAAGCGCGTTCAGCGCAACTTCTGCCCCCGTTCAGTGCCGCCTCCCCTGCTGAAGGGACCCTGAAAGTGGAAGGGGCCGGGAAGGAGCCGCCCGGAAGCGGAGCAGGAAGTGTTTGAGTGCCCGGCTTGCTCCACGCATGCTGGCAGCTGGAGTTTGTGCGCTGGGAGCGAGGTGTGGCACCCCGGGATTGGGGCTCTGCTCCTGGCAGTGGTAACTCTGAGTGCTCCTGCGTGGGCATGACCAAGACATGCATACTCCCCCAAAGCCCAGGTAAGGTGGCGGTGATGGCCTGGGGGCATTGGAGCTCACAGTTCTTGAACTTCTTGCGACAGCACAACGTCCGCTGTAGGCAGCAGCGCAACACATGCTCTGCAGTGGGGCCGGGGCAGCCGACTGGCACACAGGGTGAAGGACGGTCAGACAGACACAGTGAAGGACAGACACACACAGAGCAAAGAACACACACATGGAACGAAGAACAGACAGAGCAAAGAACACACACATGGAGTGATGGGAGGACAGATAGATACATATAGTGAAGGACAGACACACACGGTGAAGGACGGACAGACACACAGAACTGGACACACACAGAGCAAAGGACGGATATGGAGACAACAGAATGGAAAACACCACCCATCCCTGGAGTATGAGGCAGGCAGCAAAGTGCAGGAGAGAAGAGGGGCATTTTAATGTGAGTGGCTCAGCCCACTGCTGGTCTGGGATCCTGGCCACCATCTCCGCTCAGCCCGCTGCTGGCCTAGGTGAACGGAACTGAGCAGGCAGGCAATGTAAGATTGGCACTTTAATTTTAAATGAAGCTTCTTAAACATTTTGAAAATCTTGTTTACTTTACATATAACAATAGTTTCATTATATAATATATGGACTTTGAGAGAGAGACTTTCTAAAAAAATGCTAAAATGTATTACCGGCATGTGAAACCTAAATTAAAGTGAATAAATGAAAACTCGGCACACCACTTCTAACAGGTTGCTGACCTCTGTTCTAGTCTATCACACCAAGCTGCTATGCAAGAGTTGCTAAGGGGTTTAGTTTTAATAAAAATCAGTTTGATTAGCACTCTGAAATGTCAGTTACTACTCTGCCTGCCTGGGACGGCTAATAATCTTGTCTGAATACATAGTGGGAAAATGGTTCCTGGAGCTCCAGGACTTCAAAAGTTGACTCTTGCAGTATTCAGTGAGTAGGAATGTAGTTTGAATTCTTTTAGGAAGCTCTCTGAAAATGCATATGCATACTCCGTTTCCCCTGTTGCACAACAAACAGATATGTTTAATTGTAAGAGGCACGTACATTTTGCAACACAGAAGTCTCACTGATCGCTCAACAAGAATCTTAAATCTGCTCCCTTATTCTAGTGTTATAAATTAAACACACACACACATGTGCTCTCACTTGGCTGAGCAGAAATTGTGTTGAAATCAACCAGTGATTAAAACCTTGCATTTGCTCAGCTTTTTTCTTGTGGTAGTTTGAGTACAGTGGCTCTATGCTGCAGTTCACTGCTTTATAGGCAAGGGTGCTATGAACTTGATGTAAATCTAATAAGGCAATGAGCAGACTCACTGCAGGTGTGGTTAGGTGTCTGCTGCGGGTGAGTTTATTCAGTGTGCTGTCCCAGCTCTGCGCAGATAGTGGAGACAGCAGACCTCAGTTAAACTGCCCAATAAATCCACAGACTCGGTTTAAGCGAAGGCACCCGGTCAGGTTTATTGTCAATAAAGCATGGTAATAGCAACAGGCAGATTCTATGAGGATATTAAGACCTGTATGCCTGTGACAATGAACGCAGCTCAGTCAGTGGTGGGACTTTCCACTGCCCCCTAGGCTGACCAAAGACACTCCCTCTGAGATACGTTTTTATACCCCAATACAAACAAGTTAGTAACTTGTTTGACATAGTTAACTATCGACGTCAGGGGTCAGTAACTATCACCCATCGTCTTGTATATGCTGGTTCTATCAAAACATCTCTATTATGTGCTGTCATCCTGACCTTATCTTTTTAGCAGGGATCAGTGTGTTCCTGTTATCCTCGGAATGTTTGTGCCATCCTTGATATTGGGCTGTTCTGGTACCGCTTGATATGGGGCTGTGTTAGCATAAGCACTCTGACTATCACTTCTTAGGAATGTGTATTTCTGCAGTATCAGCCCTGTTCTTGCCAAATTCTGTGAGCAAGTCCTGCCTCATACAAGGGCTTGTGTCTCAAGGCATGGCTACCCTGGAAACTTCAAAGCATTGTCGTGGGAATGCTCCTGTGGCAGCGCTTTGAAGTGCAAGTGTGATCGCAGGCGAGTACTGGGAGAGAGCTCTCCCAGCACTCCTGGTAATCCACCTCCATGAGGGGATTAGCTCCAAGCGCTGGAAGCGCATCCACACTAGCGCTTTAAAGCGCTCAGACTTGCTGCGCTCAGGAGGGTGATTTTCCACACACTTGAGCCAACAAGTTAACGCTTTAAAATGTCAGTGTAGCCAAGCCCTCAGGCTCTGTTCCTAATACAGCGGGGCTGGAGGAGAGATGCAATGTTTAATCCTGTGAATCTGTATGTGATACTTCAGACTCATTCTGAGATTGTATGTAACCTGGAATTCTCACCTATACAGAGATTGCCTCTTGCACAACACTGAGGCCTGGGGAGGTGCTAAATCAGGGATCTCAAAGTCAAATCACCA
>ML677408.1:4267833-4407021 GCA_007922305.1 Dermatemys mawii
CAGAGGAGTGGGGACGCAGTGTGCTGTGGAGGAGGAGGGGTGGGGAGTGAGGGGAGCATGGCGGCCACAAGAAGTAACTCTGGAGGGTGGAGAGGGGACCAGAGGAGCTTGGCAGCCCGCAGCAAATGACTCCGCAGGCTGCATGCAGCCCACAGGCCATGTGTTTGAGACCCCTGTGATAAATCAATCTTTTTCTTAACAGGGAACATAACCAACTACAATGGGGAACGTCTTTGAAAAACTGTTTAAAAACCTCTTTGGGAAGAAAGAAATGCGAATTCTCATGGTAGGTCTGGATGCAGCAGGAAAAACCACCATCCTTTACAAACTTAAGCTGGGGGAAATTGTGACCACCATCCCAACAATAGGTAGGTTTTACTATTCTACTGACTCCATTAGATGTGTGCCATAAGGGAACATAATCAGTGATTCACAAGGACTTTCTGACACTCCTCTGTGAGCACTGTTGTGCCTTAACAGGTCACATAGTGTGCATTGAGTGGCCAGAGGAACCTGGTCTTAGAGTAGAGAGTTAAGTCACTTCACTGTAATGATCCCTGATTCTAAAAGGAGGAGAAAACCTCTTGTCCTAGGAGGATTGTTGATTAATGGGATGCATGGACTGAAATTTACAAATAGGTAATATGGTCTAATGGTTCAGACTGGGGATTAGGAAATGGGAGATACAGGTTCTGTTCTCAATTCTGCCAGACTCTAACCTTGGGCTAGAGATGTAAAAAGTTAAATGGTTAACCAGTAAGCATTAGGCTTATTGTTAGCTGGACCTTAACTGTTATCCCCTGCGGCGGGCCATGCAGGGGCCATGGGGTGTGGCCAGGGGACACTAGCCCCAGCCAAGCTAGAGCAATCCAGGCTGCAGTGTGTGGTCTGGCTGGGGCCCAGCCTCCCCAGGACCCTAGCCCCTGCCACCCCATGCCAGCCTGCCATGGGAGTGACAGCAGTTAGCCCATAACCAGTTAAATTATATAATTTTATTCGGTTAACTTTTTTAACCAATATTTACATCCATACATTGGACCAGGATGGATTGATTAAAACAAGGCAATTTAAATCACGAAGTTGAAAGCATTAATTTTAATCACCTTTTCCAGCTGTATGTCAGTGATTTTTTTCAAAGAAAGGTGCATTCTTATGGGTTTATATAATCATTAAAACATGTTGATTTACAAATAACTAGAGCCTTTACACTAGATTTGGTAGATCTTTTTGCTACTTAGAAGGATACATTGAATACATTTTTTTAAGCAATTATATAGCTTAATATTTTTAGCTTCTTATTAATTATACAATTTTAGTGTGTTAGAAAATAGTGACTAATATATAACTTATTAGATAATTAATTTTTCTCATGATTTTTGTCAAGCTGCATTAGGATGGCAACTGGAATTTTATTAAACACAACAGCATGTTTCATGTTTACAACTAAATTTATGTATTAAAGGAATAGAAGGATTAACTGTAGTCAGTGAATTAAACTGAGTATTTCAGGGTCAGCCTGGAAAAAATTCCAAATGTGCGTAAGTGAAAGTTACTGGAGCTTAAGTTTCTACTTGCCTAGGTCTCCTGGAAATGAGACGAGTCTCCTAAGTTGTTTGAACAACAGCCTAAATTTTAAAACAACCAGATTTCATTTCCTCCCCTCCCCCTCCCCGCTTCTCATTCGTAGTCTGAAAGAGACAAAAGCTTTCTCGTTTTTTCGACTCCCAATTGATTTCTCAACTTTGACTGAATTAGTCCAAATTAAAAAAAAAAAAATCTTTCTGTGCCTGCAAAAGAGGCAATTGCTGTCAGAAGCTGGTTTATCCCTTCAGTTTCTGGTTCCAAGTGGTTAGCTAGTGACTTCCACCAGTTCAGTGTTGTGACTTTTTAAAAACATCATCAGCCAACACTACTGCTTGAATGTTCCCCTCCAGCCCTGATCTCTGTGATGGTTGGTGTGACTGAGTGGTGATTATTAGATGCCCGAGTCATAGCAGAAGGTTCTTCTGCAGCAGCTAGGCATCTACCCTGCTACTCTGAGTTGAGATTATTAGCAAGAAAATGAGGTGGAGCAATTGCGTGATCCACCTGCTTCTTTACTGCCTGCAGCTTAACTGTGTTGGTGCATCCATCTTTCTTCACTGGCTCTTGAAGTTCTTTCCAAATTTCAACAGCATCAGCAGTGGAGTAGCACTCTTTCTGCAGTTTATTCCAGGCTATGGAAATTCAGCATATCTTCTGCATTTCTCTTTAGCCCAATATTAACTACTTTTGACTCCAATATTTTTCCTCTTTTTGTCTCAATTTTCTTCACAAATTACCATCAGAATAGGCCAGTTCTTTATAAATAGCTCATAAGTCACTTGCTGGATTCCTTCGTACATCCTGGAGCCTAATTAGTGTGGATCCTCCTGCTGTCTCCAGGGAACCTGAAGTAAAGTGGATAGATGTATGTTTCAATTTCAGCGACATTTTCCTTTATTCCTGGAGTTGTTTTTAAGTTTAAAAGATGCGTCAAATGCACACTGCACCCTTTTTATTACAAGTTTCAGGTTCCCTTCATCTTCTTTGTCTAGATTTTCTTTTTTTCTTTGCTACATTTGCAGCATGACAAAGCTATGCACTTGACATTTGAATTTTTGTTTACGGTTCGTTATAGATTTCACTGCTAAATCTGCTATATAGGCACTTCCTGGTGTATCAGTTGTTTATCTTATAGAAACAACCCCGTCTTCTGTTGCCACACAAATACGTATTACTGGATCATTGTGTACATTGCTCTACCCATCAAGACTCAAATTAATGAATTCCCCATCAATATGTTTTGCACATTTCCTTCTCAGACCTTCCAGCTCTGTTGGGTGGAGTGTAACCTGGTCATAGAGATTGAACCATGTCAATAAAATATTTGTTCTAAAACAAGACAAAAGGGAAAAATTGTTCCATGAATGAACAAAACAAATTTTTAATCTAATGGAGTCTGGCTGGAATTTGCTGGTTATGCTTATGAATTCATCCATGGTTTTTCTGGATTATTTTATTTATGTATTTATTTATTTTGACACACTCAAGAAATCTACGGTCTGATGTGTGCTTAGTTATAGCTCTGCTGGTGGAGCCAGCAGATAATGAAAAGCATTCAGTTCCCTTACGTCTAACCTAGACCATCAAAACAAATGTGTTTGTTTTTTTGTTTTTTTCAAACAAGTCACTCTGTTACTCAGTGCAGTGCTTTAAAAAAAAAAAAAATTGTCAATGAAGGATTCCTCCTCCTACAGCTGTTTGTATCACTGTTTAAATGATATAACTTATTCTAAACCCGGTTTGATAAGGAAAATAATAAATCATAAGGATTATTTAAATCGATCTAACCCCCTATCTCTAGCAACATATCAAACAGCTTGGAAAAAAAAAAATAATGAAACTGTACTTTTGAAGAGGAAATCTTCCCCTAGGATGAGTGATTGTGTTGATCCATAAAAAAATCATTTCAGAAGTCCAGCAGTGACAGTGAAAATGTAACTGATGAATTTCAAAATGTTTGTGGAGTATTTATAAGTAATCAATCCACCGAAAATGCACTGACGACAATCTGAGTGATCATTTACTAGCACAGTAAGACAGAGTTGGCTGTCCATAAGAATGGTGCAGAGATATGTTTACTAACCAGTTGATCCAGATTGTTCAGACACATCCACATCGTCTTCAGTCATTGCCTTCTGAGGAGCATTTTCATTGTCATTTTGTTCTGACAACAAGGCCTTGGGTGTCTTTGTTGCACTGTTCATATTTGGCCCATGTTCCTTTTTTACCTAGAGCTGAGAATATTCAAGATATTCTTTCAAATAGGGCCTTTTACGACCTGCAGCCATGGCATTTTTTTTCTCCAGTTCCCAGGTATTGAAATCAACACTAGAAGCTCACTCTGAAGAACATTTGTCCCTTCTTCCCAGTGTCCTGCTTTGACACCAGAATTGCTCCTTTCTAGCTGCACACTCTGCTTCTTCTCACATAACTCACCTACGTCAGAAAACCCAAAGAACTAACCATCCAAGATTCTGCGCAAGTAATCCACATGCCTGTTACACTGCAGTATTTTATTTGTTTAGAGATAGAGGGAGGCAGTTGAGAGGTGACTGAATTTCTTGGTCTGCATGTACATGCATATGCACACATGTCCACACTGTACACACACATGTGTACACACAGAAAGGCCATTTACTGGAAGCACCCAGCACCATCCAGAAGCAAGTGACTGGGCAGCTCAGTGCTTTTTTGCTATTAGCTGGAGAGTAAGTTTCCATGATGGCTGGAGTCATAGATGCACATAATTTGTGAACTGAGCCAATCTGTGATCAGGTAGGGAGATGTTATAAAATAGGAGTATGAGACCACCCAGGTGGCTCAGTGGATGATGCTGATGAGATACATGATGGTATCTTCTGGAGTCAGAGACTGGGTCCCAAGACTTGACAATTTTGCCAGTCTCTTGTACCCCCTAGCACAGCTCTTGGGTGTTCCGCAGGATCAAGTCCTTAATACAGCACATGACCCTATTGTTCCATATTTATGACTTGTGATCTCAAAAGTTAGATTTTTCTCCCCTCTGATTCTTTATTTAGATAGAAAAGCAGCCTCTCGCTCAGGTTTTTCATAGACGCTCAGTCATGGATTCAGCATATTTGTTTTATTTACACGTTTTGAGAAATACGTAGTTTAGGTCTTAATGTATTTTATTTGGATTTCATTTTAAGCAGGATTTTTAATAAGAAAAACTTACTATAATATAAATAACAAAATAAACGTTTCTTAATCATAAGAACATAAGAATGGCATGACCTAATATGGCCAGTGGTCCATCTAGGCCAGCATCCAGCCTTCCAACAGAGGCCAATGCCATATGCATCAGAGGGAGTGAACAGAACAGGACAATTTTGATTATTCTATCTGCTGTCGCCACAGCTTCTGACAGTTGGAGGTTCAGGGAGAGTCCTTTTGGAGAGTTCCTAAATACCTTAACTTGAACTCTGTCAATTCTGAAGCTCTAGGCCAACCTGGCACAGTGGCATTTAACTAATATGCAAGCAGATATTAGAGATTCTGAATGCTGTTAGTGCTAAGTAGTGGTGTTGTCTACTGACCTGCTCATCATAAACACCTATTTCTCTCAGATCTGTTCACTCCAAAAACATTTGCTAAAACACATTTTGCATTTCTATAGCACCACTGATCCTGAAAGCTTTACAAACTCTAGTCCTCAGTTGTGCTGTCAGCTGCTGAAGTGCAGCTACCTGTGGGGCAGAATACAGCAGCCCCTCAACAGCACTGAGCAATTCTGTATATGAGTTTTTAGAACAGAAGCTATTGAACTGGACACAGGGATCATCAAGTGCAATTATCTTGCCTATGTTGTGCAGGTCAAGCTTAATGCTGATCATCCCTTTTTATCTTCATCTTTGGCTCTAGGAAGAGCACAGTACCATCTTGTGTTGAAACTGCAGCAGGAGCTACAGTAGGCGGAATAGTTACCCAAGTTGGGGAATCTATCTGAGATCCCCAGCTAAGTTCCTTTTTTTGTGAACTAACATCTGGGAACAACCTGCCCCATCTTTGTTCAGTAAATTCCTTGGTTAAACAGTCACTTTAGGCAGAGGAGTCTGTGCATAGATTCCAAAGCTAGAAGGGACCATTGTGGTCATCTAGTCTGACCTTCTGCATAGCACAGGCCGGAGCAGTTCCCCAAAATAATCCCTAAAGGAGAGCCTTTGGAAAAGCATCCAGTCTTGGTTTAAAAACTGTCAGGAATGGAGAAGCCACCATGACCTTCTGATAAGTTGTTCCAATGGTTAATTACACTCATTGTTAAAAATGGACACCTTATTTCCAGTTGGAATTTGTTTAACTTAAAATTCCAGCCTTTGGATGGTGTACCTTTCTCTGCTAGATTGAAGAATCCATTATTAAATATTTGTTCCCCACGTAGGCACTTATAGACTATAATAAAGTCACCCCTCAACCTTCTCTTTGTTAAGCTACATGGGTTGAGTTCCTTGAGACTGTTGCTATAAAGCAGGTTTTCTAATCTTTTAATCATTCTTGTGGCTCATCTATGAACCCTCTCCAATTTATCCATATCTTTCCTGAATTGTGGGTGCCGGAACTGGACATAGTAATCTAGCAGTGCCAAATACAGAGGTCAAATAATCTCTCTGCTCCTACTCAGATTCCCTTCTTTATGCATCCCAGGGTTGCATTAACTCTTCTGGTTACAGCATCACACTTCCACGGTTAACCTAAAGTCATATAATACTTAGTCTTGCCATGAGTGCAGAGGACTGGACTAGATGACCTCTCGAGGTCCCTTCCAGTCATGTGATTCTATATCGCTTTGAGCTGTGACTCCCCCACATCTCACAAAATAAACAGGTTTGGGCTGTGCAGATACTTGGATTTAGGAAACACTTTAGGAATATACTTGTGTGTTGCAGGAAGTGGGGGTGACCTCCCCTCAGAGTTGCTATGAGCCAGTAACCATCATGGTGCCATGGAACACTTTACTGCTGCAAGTATACTCTCTTAGCCTTGGTCTACACTGGTGAGGAAGTGGGGGTGAAGAATTGTTACACAACTAGCTACGAGAATAACATAGCTGAAGTGAACGTACTTAGACCTACTTACCACAGCGTCTTCACTGTGGTGAGTTAACTGCTGCCGCTCTCCCGTCGACTCTGCCTGGACCTCTTGCAGCGATGGAGTACAGGAGTCAATGGGAGAGCACTCAGGGGTTGACTTATCGCATCTAGCCTAGATATGATAAATCAACCCCCACTGGATCGATCACTGTCTGGTGGGTAATATAGACATACTCTTAGAGAAAACAATCCTGAGCAGTTGTGATCACCGAAAAGATTCCACTGCATTTATGAGAAGACATGAGGCACTAACTCCAGACTCAGCAAAATTCTAACTTGGGAAAATGTTTTCCTACCTTCCTTGCAGTTTCAGTTGACTATGGTATTCACCGTTCAGATTAGAAAATGTTGTGTTGCTGTGTGCTATCAAATAACTGTCACTTTCCACCTCCAAGGTGTCCGCATTTAAATGGTGACCCTTGCCTAGCTCTCAGATGTTAAGGCTTAATACTTTAAAAAGCAATTTGAGCTCCGTGGAAGAGAGGCAATATAGTAAAGTCTATTTCACTGTTATCAGTTTGGGCTATATTTAAATTCCAGTTCTCTGACTCTCTCCCATGCAGGTTTCAATGTGGAGACTGTAGAATACAAAAACATAAGTTTCACAGTCTGGGATGTGGGTGGCCAGGACAAGATCAGACCCCTCTGGCGGCACTATTTCCAGAACACACAAGGTAAGTGCACATATTTTAACCGCATACATACTGTAAATGTCACTTGGCTAAATGCTGTCAGCCTTGTACGTGTGACTGTTCAGGCCTTAGCTGTGGCTTCTCTAAGCCAACAGACATCAGTCTTATGTTTTGTCTTCCCGCTCTGTGCCACTCCTTAAGTTCTTTACCTAATTGTGGAGTGACTGCTATGGTCTCCATAGTTAAGGTTTCTGTTTAAAGCAGTTTTTGAAACCGCTGTTACCTGCCACACACACAGTTATATCAGTGTGACTGACATGGCAGTTCAGAGCCTGGGTAGAGCCTTTTGTGCAAGTCTCAGGTAATTTAGTGAAAAGTTTTCTGAGATACAGCCAACACGTCCAAAGGGGCCTATTTAAGAAATGCTTTTATTTGTGCAGAGATGTGCAGGGTGGAGACCTGGAAACAGGATCCATATGCGATTGATACTGCTGGATGCCCTCTGAATTTTAGCACCTCTCTGTAAACAAGCTCAAACTCAGGCGTAGGTGCTGGAGTTTCTGTTTTGGCTCTGCGGAGCCAGTTGCTGGACTGCAGTGAGCCAGGCATGTTTACAGTCCTGTGCACAGAGACTCTATTCCTCAGCTGCTTACAAAACAGACAGGTTGTTCTCAGGGATGGTTTTAGACTGCCTCTCTGCTTATGAGGCCATAAAAACATTGGGAGACCCAAAGAGCTGGTTGATGGCCCTGACAAAACTTAACTGTGTCCCAAAATCATATGATGCTGCAGCTTTGCTTGTGATAGCGATGGCCCAGGATAAGCATTACTTTAACAGGCCTGCAAAGAGGCCTGCAGTAGAAATTGTGTCCCAGTTTCAGTTTGACACTTTCAGACATTGGGTCTTTGCTTACGATAAGATGGGCTGGGATAATTCTTTATACATACTCCAATTTATTTGTGTTTTTACCAGGAGTGGAAGCTTGAGGAATTTGCCTTGTACAAGGTGAAAATTCATAATCTTTGGCTATGTAATGAAAAGGATGTGTTGGCTACTTTTTACCGTATCTATTAACTAGGTCAAAGTGTGATGGAGGACACATCCATCAGTGACTATTAGCCAAGATGGGCAGGGACACAACCCCATGCCCCAGGTGTCCCTAAACCTCCAACAGCCAGAAGCTAGGACTGGTCAGCAGGGGTGGATCACTTGAAATTGCCCTGTTCTGTTCATTCCCTCTGAAGCATCTGGCCAGTGTCAGAGAACATATTGGCTAGATGGATCATTGATCTGACTCAGTATGGGCCTCCTTATGTGATCCAGTTATTTCTGAACTCTGATTGCATCTCTCCTCTAACTCTTGCTTAGGCTTAATCTTTGTAGTGGACAGCAATGATAGAGAGAGAGTAAATGAAGCAAGAGAAGAGCTCACCAGAATGTTGGCAGAAGATGAGCTCCGGGACGCCGTTTTACTAGTGTTTGTAAACAAACAGGTAAGATGTCTCCTGATCCCTGCCTCTTGTAGGTCTTCATCGGTGGCCCTTGTGATTGCCAGCACTGGCAGTCTTTAAATCTTCCTCAGGATCTGCTCTAGTTGAAGGGAATTTTTTTGGAACAGTTCCGGGACCTGTATTGCACAGGAGGTCAGACTAGATGGTCACAATGGTTGCTTCTGGCTTTGGAATTTATAAATCTCTGATCCTAACTAGGAAAAGGTTCCAGGCTAGACAATGAACTGGCTGTGGGGAATGTTCCAGTTCTTACTAAATAAAGTGAAAAATATTTTATCTTCTGAAACTGGAACTACCCTATGAGTTCTTGCTAGTGCACAGCCCTAGTGCTGTCTCGGCCTGGGAGCGATGAGGGGTGGGGTGGGGAATGATGTTTTGGGACTTCTTGTAATTCAGCCTTGTGAAATTTTGCTGCTCTGGGGAGAGTAAATCTTATTTTTTTGGAGCAAATATCCTTAGCATCTTCATTATCTACATGGGAAGGGTAGGGAAGTGGTATTTGTATCTGAGCTGGTAAAATTTCAGTTTTTGCAAGTGCTCTGTTGTCACTCTGCCCCACTCCTGCTATCAGAATCTGGATGAGATTCTTTCAGCTACACTCAACTCTCCAGTTAAAATGTGCTTGTAAACCATGCCAGTCTTACAATACTTGCCTTACATTCCCACTGGTGTTTTCAGACATTTTGCCTACTTGCTTAGGAATGTAGAAGTCAATGAATAGTTCATTAGTGTGGCAGGCAGAGCAAATCCAAATGACAAGTCAGACCTGTTCATACTGAAATTCATTGTCAGGCATATGCTCATCTCCCCATCATAGCAGACTTCACAGGTTTGCTTCACTTTCATCTAAAGTTTTCAGATGTCCCTAAAACACTTCAAGTAAATTGGGTTTAGTAGCAGACAGGTGGGGTTCCGAATCAATGTTCCCTATAATATTTTCCATCCATGTGCGGAATGAATTTTGTTATGTGCACCAGTATCAAGAAATAAAATTATGAAATGCACAGACCAGTCAAACCTAAAATAACAGCAATGAGAGAGAATAAAGTTAGAGACTGTGTGTGCATTGGAGGAAGTACCAAGAAGTTACAACAATACAACAAGTATGTGTTGGGAGGTGAGTGTGAAAGAAACAGTGAGTGGGCTGGGTGTGGGGGTGTGACTGTATGAGAGATTGTCTGAGATGGTGACTGGGGTGTGGGAGGTGGAGGTGAAGAGGCACGGTGGGTGTGTGAAGAGAGGCAGAGATTGTATCTGAGTCAGTGACTGTGAGAGAGACAGGGGATGTGACGTGTGTGTTAGAGACTGTGTGTGACAGAGATACACATGTGAACGGGTGAATGCTGCCCCTTTAATTAGGTCAGCACTCACCAGTCTGAAGCCTGCTTGTATAGACACAGCAGCTGCTGCCAGCAGCTCCATCCCACATTCTACTGAGTTCTGTCATGTCCTGTCCCCTCCCCCTGCTCTGCAGAGATGGGGTGTGTTGGCTGGGGGAGGGGGACACCCTGACTTAAACCTCCCCCACCCCCACTCTGCACAGCAAGCAGGAAGCTCCCAGAAGCAGCTGGCTGGAGCAGTGTGGCAGGGGCACCTGAAGTGTGTGGCACTTGACTGACTGCTGAGCAGCTGCACAGTTTAGAGGGAACTGGTCCTTATCAGCCTGTCTTTTTCTTTGTGGTGCACCACACAGGTGTACATGCACACACCACCTTCTCAGTTAGCTGGCAAGGATTCAGTAGCTGTACAAAGAGCTCTCTAACTATAGAACTGCATTGAGATGTCCTACCTTGTTTCAGTTTCAATGTTTAATCTTAATGTGTTTTCTTTTTTCAATGGCTGCAAAGGATTTTTAGTTCTAACATGGTATGTGATTAAACTTCCATTTAGGACCTTCCCAATGCTATGAATGCTGCAGAGATCACAGACAAACTTGGCTTGCATTCCCTTCGTCAGAGGAGCTGGTACATCCAAGCAACATGTGCCACCAGCGGAGATGGGCTTTATGAGGGCTTGGACTGGCTCTCCAACCAGCTCAAAAATCAGAAGTGATCAATTCCCCAAGCATCTCATCAGAACCAGCCAGCCTCTGCTGTGTGTGCATGTGTGTCTGTCTGTCAGAGAGAAAGAGAGAGATGACACAGGTGTGTGCGTCTGGGAGTGGGAGCAGCTTTCTCACACTGTGCCTTAAACATGCTGTAAAATAAACCAATAGTATTATATTTTAAACACTACCTTCCATAGCTTTGAACATAGCATTTGTACACCAGCAAGTGGAACTTAGGGGATTCTATGGGACATAATTGGAAAAAGAAGCCTCGGCATTTGAAGGACAAGAAAACACGTTTTACATGCCAGGTTATCATTGCAGTTGTCTTGTGTGAGTTTTGCATTTCCTGTTATCGGTGCAGCCTCTTGTGTTTGATCTCCTTCCTTTATCATTACATAATTTTACTCTCTCTCAGTATTGCCATGGGACTGTATACCAGCATGTTACTCAGTATTTCAACCCCCTGACCCAGGCATCCTTGTGTAGAGCGCAATGTCTCTTCTGTTCAGTTGATCAGTAGCATAGACAGTGTGTTCTGTGGTGGGAACTGGTATAATTTACTCTATGTGTAACATACCTCATTGTGAAGTCATTTGTTTGAGGGGTTGTGTTGCTTCTTTGGATGAAGGTTTTCCCAGCTCCAGTCACAGATTAGTTCCCCCATAGCTAATTCCTCTCTCGTGGAATGGCAAAAGCTCAGCTGGGGAGTGAGACTTTGGAGGGGGATCAGATGTCTGGACAGGCCAAGTGACGTATTCCATAAAAAACCTTAGTTACTGGTATCCCGTTAACATCTCCATCAGCAGGCTGGAAATGAGTCTTCTGAGATTACTGCTCCCACTTCTGCTTTGTACAAAACATCCTATGCTCACTTGGAAGGCATAGCCATGTCTTGTACAGTTATCTATTCTAACAGTTTAAGTTTATTTCTGTAGCAAGAACCCTAAGAGTCTGCATGTGAGTAATTTGGTGTAAGGGGGAGAAAATCTAATGATAAATGGAATTTGGGGGATATTCATGGAGACTCACCTGGACTAGTACTGTGTAAGCAATTCTCATGTCTGAAAAATCCATTCCAATGTGTGATTGGGCAAAGGCTTCACTGTCCTTCTCTGTCCTTTGTCATGTGGTGGGTCAAAAGTACTCTTACAACATTTGTGTTTGCATTTCCCACCTGAAGTCTCCCTATCCCCTCATCCCTTTTGGTCTCAATGTGGAAGAAAAGGCTGGTGCCCCTCTTCTTCTGCCACTGACAGTAATGCTTTGCACAAGCTCAGTGGACAGAATGTGCAGTTACTCTTTTTTTGCCTTTTTTTTTTTTTTTTTTTTTTTTCTTTTAAATTAAAATAAACCCAAAATAAGCTCTTGGAAGGGGAGAATGTTGGTCTCTTAACCATTTGAAATCTACTTAGACCGTTGGGAAAATGAAGCAGGAACGTCTTTTTAACAGAAGTTTCTTATATTCATGTTCAAAAACATATGTCTATAAAAATAATGGGGGGGGGGGGAGACACGTGAGTTGGATACAAGCCAAATGTGGATTTGGTTTTTGAACTATGTTGTAACTTCTCTGAGAAGTGCACTATAATAAAGAGAATCTGTCTTGGAATGAGGAATGGACTTGTGATTGATGGTAGCCGTGTGCTTTTGCACACAAGGGGCCGGACAGAATTGGCCTGTGGGCTGTAGTTTGCCCAACTTGAACTAAGCTGCATCAAGAACAGAAAAGACTGAATGGCCCTGGCAGTGACAGGAAATGGATTAGGTGAGAGATTCCCAGATGATCCCAGCAGGTGAACCACACTCCATGTTTCAAAGAAGGCAAAAAAAACAGTTCCCTGTCACTGTGACCTGGGGGAAAATTCCTTCCCAACACTAACTGCATCAGTTGGACCCTGAGTATGTGAGCAAAACACACCAGGCAGGTGTCTAGAAAGGATTCTCTGCCACCTCAGAGCACTGCTTCTGCCTCCTCTAGTGTCTTGTCTCTAGCTGTAGCCAATCTTGGATGCTTTTAGAAGAAGGTGGAGGAAAAAATCCAGAACATATGTGGCCAAGTATGCAGTGAGGGACAAATTCCTTTCTGATCTCTACAGGTGACCAGCTGAAGCCCAGAAGCATGAGGTATTAGTCATGGTCTTAATGCAGAGCTGCAAGTGTTATGGAGTCAATCTTCTCTACATGAAAGGAGAGGAAAAGGAAGACTTAGATTCACAGAGTCCAAGGCCAGATGGGAACACCACGACCACTTAGCCTGACATCCCTCTTCCCCCTGCTCCACCCACCCCCAAAAGCTACAGAATTACTTTCAGAAGCTGGATGAAAACATCTCTTTCTAAAAAGAGATCTGATCATCTTAGATGCAAAGTGCTTGTGAGTTCACCACATTCACGGTAAGAAAGCTGCATCTTATTTTGAGATTCTAGCTATGGATCTTGTTCTGCCTTGTCTCAAAGGTTGAACACCCCCTGGTATCTCCTATCCATGTGTCATGCCTAGGTGCTGTGGGCACCTCAACTTTTTCTTTGAGAAATTGAATATATTTAGCTCTGCATTTCTCAAAGGGGTCTGCAGACTCCAGGGGCCCCATGGACCCAACTGATCAACTCCTCTCCTACCTGCCCCCATTCTGTGCCACTCCTGAAAGGAGCTGTCATGTCCCAAGGGGCAGGGAGTCTGTGTATGCTGCCCCTGCCCTGAGTGCCAACTCCAGAGCTCCCATTGGCTGGGAATTGTGGCCAGTGAGAGCTGTGAGGATGTTGTCTGTGGGCAGAGGCAGCATGTGGAGACCTTCTACCCCCCAACCTAGGCGCTGCTGCCAGAGAGATGCACAGGTCACTTTTGGAGCCACCCAAGTTGTGCCACCTGGCCAGAACCTACACTCCTTCCCCCCTCCTACATCTCAGCCCCCTTCCACAGCCTGGTGAAAGTACTGGAAGAGTCTCTGAGAAGGGGCAGGGCAGGGGCGTAGCTTTGGGACAGGGCAAGGATGGAGTGGGGAGGGGAGTCCTTGTCTTGCCAAAGCTTGAGAACCATGATTTAGCATCTTAAGTCACATCATAAGGCTTGTTTTCTAGCCCCTGAACCATTTTTGTGGGGCTCCTTTGGACTCACCAGTATTTCTGAATTTTTGAAGTGGGGATACTAGAGCTGGACACTACTTGATGATGTGCTTTTTATACATTGAAGAATCTTGAGCCCTTTTTACTGCAGCACTGAAAGCACCTGCTGAGGTGATTTATCTATGATGAGCTCTAAATACTTTTCTGAATCACTGCTTTTCCCATCATGTTAGGTATAACCTGTGTTCTTGGTTCCCAAATTTATTACCTTGCAGTGGATGTGTTAAAACACATTTTGTTGCTTTGGTATCGCTTTACCAGGTGATTCAGATCACTCTAGCAGTATCCTCACCTCATGATTTACTGACCCCAAATCTTTGTCATCTGGAAACTTTACCAGCAAAAAATTGGTATTGTCTAGATCAGGGGTCTCCAAACTTTGAGACAAGGGCCATATTAGATTTTTGAAGGAGCTTCATGGGCTGAAGTGATTGGGGAAAATTTAATATATGCAAAATCGTTAAAAAAACAACACTACAGTGGCAGCTGGCTTGCCTTGCATCTCTCCCTCCCCCTTCCCGGCAGTGACTTCTGAAGAGGGAGAGGGTGCCCATCCCCTGGTAACTGTGCTGCACTGGCTGGGGACGCTAGCAGGGCGCTCACACGCTTCCAGCCGCACAGAGATGACAACAGAGTGGGCGGGGTAAAGGAGGACCCTCCCCCTGCTCACAGAGGGCCCTGCACCAAGCAGAAGCCAAGTGCATCCCACCCTCCCCCCGGTCCAGGGGAGCAAAATCCTGGACATAAGAGATTTATTTTTAATCAATGTGTTTTTTTTTTAACCCAGACACTATTTTTAACCAAAAAATCCAGACATGCCCGGCAGAATCCCCATGAACGGTTACCCTTTCCTCCTCCTGCAGCTACTGTGACCCTCCTCCCTGTTTGCTACTGCAACCCCCTGCTTCCCTTTGCTTCTCTGCCCCAGCCACCTGCTGCGACCCCTCCCCTTTACCCCTCCAGCTGCCGCTACCCTCCTCCCCTTTGTTCCTCCAGCCAACTGCCTGCATAGGGTTACTGTATTTCAGCAATCAAAAAAGGGGACAGGGGGGCACCCTAGCCCCACCCCCATCCACTCCCTCCCACTTACCATCTCCCTTAGAACTCCCTACCCCCTTTTGCTTCCTGACTGCCCCCTCCTGGGACACTGCCCCCCAGGAGCCAACCCCCTAACTAAGCCTCCCTGCCCCTTGTCCCTTGACTGCACCCTCCTGAGGACCCCACACACACACCCTTCCTACCCCGTAATAGTCCTCTGACTGCCCCTACCCTTATCTCTCCCACCCCCTAACAGAATCCCTGATCCATCCACATACACCCCACTCCCTGTCCCTTGACTGCCCCCTCCAGAAATCCCTTCAATTCCCCGTGCTGCTGGAAACAGCATGTTGGGCTCTGTGTGGAGCTCAACATGCTGCCGTGCTCCCCCACACAGCCAGTCCTCGCTCCTCCCCTCCTCCTGCTGGGCAGCAGGGGAGAAGGATCTCTACAGCTGCCGCAGGCCCCGATACTAGAGCCAGGTCAGCAATCTGAGAATGCAGCAGCAGAGCAGGGGAGGGAAGTGCTCAGCGAACGGCCTGGGCAGCCAGCGATCTGAGAATGCCGTGGGGATGGGGAGAGGAGGGGAGGCGAGGAGAGGAGCTGGCCAGTGAGCAGAAGCTGCGGGGGAGGGGTATGCTCTGGCTGCCGGAGCTCCATGCCAGCGGCCGAATCCAGCTAGCAGCACTATCAGCTGCCACACTCTGCAGGGGGGAAATCCCGGACATTTTTAGATATTTATAAATTCCCCCTAGACGCTATTTTTAACCAAAAAAGCCAGACGTTCCTGAGACTCTGGACGAATGGTAACCCATGCTGTGATCCCCCTGTCTCTTTGCTCCTCCGGCTGCCGCGACCTCCCTCCCCTTTGCTCCTCCAGACCAGCTGCAACCCCCACTCCCTTTGCTCCTCTGGCTGCCACGACCCCTCAGTCCTTTGCTCCTTGGGCTGTGCCGCAGGGACACTCACCCCTTTGCTCTTCTGGCAGCTGGCAGCAACTTGCACAGTGGGGCAGCGCAAATTCCTCATATGCCTGCTCAGCATGACCTTCCCCCCTTTGCTCCTCCCCACCCCTGGCTGTCAGGACTGCCTAGCTTTGCTCTTCCAGTTGCTGCCATGCCCCCCGCTTTGCTCCTCCAGCCAGGGAGCGGAGGCTTCTCCATGTACCTGCTCAGCTGGGGGGCCGGATAAATCAAGCCAGCGGGCCCTATCCGGCCCACAGGCTGTAGTTTGGAGATCCCTGGTCTAGACTGATTAAAAATAGTAGGTAGCTCTCAAGACTGATTCCCCACTCTGGTACTTTGAGTGCAGAACGTGGAGGCCTGCAGGGATTCTAAAATTTAACACTGGCCACTCCAGGCTGGCATTAAACTCCCAAGATTACAGCTTTTCTCTGACCTTGGATGGGTAGATGCTGCCACCACCCAAATGGGAAAAGACAACAACAACAACAAAAAAAACCTTGAACCCAGGAAAGCCCACTTGGGAATTCCTGCCTGTGGGGTACCCTCAAGCCCTTTCACCACTCTCTCCAGGGAAGAGCTGAGAAAGAAAAAACAAGGAAATCAGCTGTTGCTCCAGCTAGTTAAACAACATCCACAGACCTCTTAAGACACACAAATCCAATCCTGTTCTTAAAAAAGATAAATTTTATTTTTTAAAAAAACAAAGAAAATACATCTGGAATGTAGGCTATTGCTAGATTTAAAAAAGCAAATATAATAATTAAGCATCAAGAATGGTTTTCTTGAGGTTCAGCTTAAAGGTTACAAGCAAAACAAAACACCTGGGGTTAGCACAGAGGAGTCCAAAAGCCATAAAGAAATGAGGTAAACCCAGTCACATCATCTTAGACATTTCCTAATCTACTTACATGTCTGGGGTGTCAGATAAGTAGTTTTGAGGTATGATTTTTCATAGCTGGTTTAAAGCTTCTTACAGCATTGCTGTTCTGTGTCTCTTCTCTCCGGAGAGCAACAACAGACAAAGGGAAAGTTATTTTCCCCCAATTTTCCCCCCATTGGCTCTTTTGGTCAACTGCCCACTCTCTTCCTTTTACCTATGGGCTTTACAGGTAAAGCAAGTAGAGAACAGCAATTAACAGGGATTTTGTAGCTAACTGGCTGGCTGGATGTCCATAAAAGGGAGCTCTCCCCCTACCCCCACCACACACCTTCATTTATCACACAAGCATTGGACTAAGAACTGATCTCTGGGGGACTCTACTAAAAACAACCCCACTCATTCATGTATTTCCTCATTGACTGCTACATTTTGAGATCTATCTGAAAACCAGTTTTTAATCCACCTAATGGGTGGTGTGCTGTTAATTCCATGTAATGAAAGATTTTTTTAATCAAAATGTGTTTTGGTACAAAGTCAAATGTCATAGAGAAATCTAAGTAAACTACATCAATTCAGTTACCTTTATCAAACAGATCTATAATCCTGTTTAAAAAAAATAAAAGCAACACGTTTCTCCGACAAAACCTTGCTTCTATGAAACCATGCTTGCTGGCATTAATTATATTTTTAGCCTCTAATTTTTTGTTGATAAAATCCTGAATTAGCCATTCCATTATTTTAGCTGGGATTGATGTCAGACTAACTGGTTTGTCTCCCCTGGCTAACTCCCTTTGCTCTTTTTAAATAGTGGAACTATGTTGGCAGTTCTCCAACCCTTTAGAATTTCCCCAAATGTATAAAAAATTAGTATTACTGGTCCAGAGAGCTCCTCAGCTGGGTCCTTTAAGGCTCGTGGGGTAAATTAGCTGGGCCTGGTGATCTGAAAATGTTTGATTTTTAGCAGACGCTCCCTCTCATCCTCTGCCATTGTAGTTGGTAAATGCCATAGCCAATAACTTGGCATAAATCAAATCCCTTTGCATTTTTTGACTGTCCTACAAACACTTGTCTAATCTGCTGCCCAAACATTTACCTGCCGTTTCTAAGATGTCCCCTTGGAGAATCTTTCAGATTACTTTTTCCCATATGAATTAGCTGTATTTTTTCGTGAGTCTCCCACCATTCTTATCTAAACATGTTTCTAACCTCTCTGGCTCCTTTTATATTGAATCCTTGTCCACTTACTCCCCTCCTACCTTAATATCTTCTGTGCATTGTGCTAATGTTGTTTTACTCTTTGCTCTTCCAGATTGTGATGGGTTGGATCACAGAAACCCCTTTACGGTTGCCAACTGATGTGCCAAGACTACTTCTGCCCCTGCTTCCTTGCCCTGCCAGCTTGAGACTCCAGAGCCCTATCTGGTTTGAGCCAGATCCACTAGCCTGCTGCAAACCCAGACCCAGGTCTGAACTATGTCCCCTGAGAGCTGTAGGCTCAATTGAAAATAGGTTAGGAAATGTTTCCTGTCTTTAACACTCAGATACTTAACTCCCAATAGGATCCAAACCCCTGTATAAACCTTATACAGAATAAACTCATAGGTTGTTTGCCCTCTATAACACTGATAGAGATGCACAGCTGTTTCCCCATATTAATACATACTCCAGGTTCAGTAATAAGTAAAAAGTGATTTTATTAAACACAGAAAGTAGTATTTAAGTGGTTCCAAGTAGTAACAGACAAAACAAAGTGAATTACCAAGTAAAATAAAATAAAACACACATCTATCTCTAATACAGTAATAAAATGGAATACAGACAAAAACCCCACCTTCATTGGTGTTCCAGTAACTTTCCTTTTACAGACTTGTCTCCTTCTAGTCTGGGTCTAGCAATCACCCATAACCCCTGTAGTTACTGTCCTTTGTTCCAGTTTCTTTCAGGTAGCCTCTCCACTCTCTTTCTTGAGCCAGCTGAAGACACAATAGAGGGGTCTCCCATGGATTTTTATAGACTTTCTCTTCTGGGTGGACACCCCTCCCTCCCCCTGTGTAGAATCCAGTTACAAAATGGAGATTTGAAGTCACATGGGCAAGTCACATGTCCATGGATGACTCAGAACTTACAGGTAGCAGCCATTGTTGACATACTACCTTGAACGTCCTTGGGTAGACTTCTTATTTGGATTGGAGAGTCCCAAACCCTATAGTCTTTTAAGTGCTTCTTGACTGGGCACTTAACTTGCACATTCCTTTCTCAAGAAGCTGACCAAATGTTTTTACTAAGGCTACTTAGAAATCAGGCAAGTACACAGCCAATATTCATAACTTCAACTACAAAAATGATGCATGCATAAAAATAGGAGGAATATATTCAGTAGATCATAACCTTTACAGAGATATTTTACATGGCATATATAGCATAAAACATATTCCAGTTGTATCATATATATATTTAGGAGCATATCCCCATAACCTCTTACGGGGGGAAAACCGACACACTACCCATGTCCTAACCATCCTCAATGCCAGTAAGAATTGGGTTTATGCTTTATTCCCAGTGGGAGTTAATGTAAATAATTCTGCCACAACACCTATGGATATTCCCAAATGGGTGCATAAAAACAGTACCAAATGTAATAGATTTAAGTAAGTGCGTATGGGAACAAAATATGGGCTACACTTGTACTAATGAAGTGTGTAAAGGTCCCCACATTTTCCTAAATGCGGACCAAGGTAAATGTCATTATAACCTTCAACCCAGCTACAACAAGCATTCTGTCATTGTATTGACAAACAGCTACTGCATCTGGTGTTATTGTACCATTTTTGGGGGTAGCGCAAAACTAAAGAACATAAGCAGGGGATCAAGATACAATGCAATGTCTCTAGTATAAGGTGTGGTGACAGTAATAATAAAAAGTTATCAAATCACCAAGTTCGACATTTTGATTTCTCTAAATTGTTACCATTTTTGGGGGTAGTGCAAAACTAAAGAACGTAAGCAGGGGATCAAGATACAATGCAATGTCTCTAGTATAAGGTGTGGTGACAGTAATTTAAATTGTACTTTGCCCACCATATTGTATCCCCTTCTTTTTCCTCCTGATTTTGTAATCTGCCTATTAACAGCATCTTGACAAGAAATATTGATGCCTTTTTGAAGGTTGGGGAAGATGGGGAATGGTCAGGTGACCTAGAGAATTCTGCTTGGCAACCAGAAATTATAAAGGTGTGCTGCGGCCTGTGACAGGTGCTGTCCATCATAGAGGCAGCCCAATGCTAACATCTATTCCCTGCTGAGACAACTTGGCAAGTTGAGAAGAAAGAAGATAGATGGCTTACTTGTTCCTGTCTTGGTGTCCAGTGTCCTATGTAAACACTGAAAATAATGCTGATATGTTAACCCTTTTTCTTTGTTTTACCCACCCTTAGTGTTTTATGGGGTTTGGGGGCCTTGACTTAAAGCCTGTTTGTATTGTTAACACCCAAATGGTTTTCCCTGCTTGTTGTTTGGGTATAGTTGTTGTGCGTTCTTTAATAAACTAATTTTGTTCTGCACTCAATCCTACCTCCTTGTTTTCTTGGGAATAACTCAATAATCGATGAGAGATGTGGGAGGGGTGGCAAACTTGTGCTTTGGGGGTTTGGGCTTTATCTGGGTTTCAAGTTCCCTTATAGGTTAACAGAAGAGGGAACTTTAGTGTTAACTAGATGGCTCCGTGACTAGACAGACATCTGCTGGTGAGGATACAGCACTGAACCTGGGGAAAGGACATAAGCAAGTGCGCTACTTGCTTTTGCACTAATTCGGGTCAGGAGAAATCCAAGAGGAATGGCCCAGGATACTACAGTGGCACTACTAGGGTGAGCTGAGACATGAGGGAGGGGAGCGCTGTTGCAGGATGAGGTAGTACATGGTCACTAGTTAACTGCCTGGCAAACAGATCTGGCAACTGCTCCATGCTGGCCAGAATGGGCAGAGTTTGCCCTGTCTGCCTAAGGCAGCAGATCCCTCCCAATCGATACACAAAGGACCCAGCCCAGCCTCTTCCAACAGGGAGGGTCAAGAGGGCCTAGCACATTCAGACAGGACATGGGTCTTCCTGGCACAGCAAGGGGATTAGCCATCCTTTCTTATCTCATTAGATTTTGCTTCTCCAGACTTGGAGGTAGATTCATAAAGAGATTTAGGTGCCGAACTCCAAGAGAAGATTCATGGCTGAGAATCCCAAGCAATGCCAAGCACCCTCCCTCCCTTTGAGGGGTGCGGTTTAGGCCCCCAATCCTCTCCTTGGTACTTCCAACTGGCTAGTTTAAGCAGCTCCAGCTCAGCCCGCTGGATTTTGTTAATCCCATTCTTATGTGCCCGACTTTCTCCATGCAGCAGACAGGGAGCCTGTGCCTAACTCAGGGCTGTGGATTCCGCTAGTTGTCAGTGCACCTACAAGTTTGATGTTGCAACACTAAGCACTGAGGCGCCTAAGTCCCCCCATGTATGCTGGTGGCTCCACCCAGTGGGCAAAACTGTCCATAATGGCTTTATCAAATGGCACTGGCATCTTGTTCCTTCTCTGCCCCCCGCAGGAAGTAGACTCATAGACTTAAAGCCAGAATGGACCATCATGATCATCTAGTCTGCCCTCCTGCACATTGCAGGCCACAGAACCTCACCCACACATTTTTACAATAGACCCATAACCTTTGGCTGAGTTACTGAAGGCCTCAAATTGTGCTTTACAATCTTCAAGTGACAGAGAAGCCACCATGTACACTAGTTTAAACCAGCAAGTGAGTTGTGATTCATGCTGCAAAGAAGGAAAAAAAAATAAAAATAAAAAGTGTCTCTGCCAATATGACCCAGGGGAAAATTCCTTCCTGACCCCAGATATGGTGACTGGTTAAATTCTGAGCATGTGGGCAAGACCTACAAGCCAAATACCTGTTAGAATTCTCTGTAGTAACTCAAAGCCTTCCCCATCTAGTGTCCCATTACTGGCTGATGGGGGCTATTTGCTGCTAGCAGTCACAGTTTGGCTACATGCCATTGTCGGCAGTCGTACCATATCACCCCCTCCATAAACTTACCAAGCTCACTCTTGAAGCCAGCTAGGTTTTCTGCCCCAATTACTTTCCTTGGAAGGCTGTTCCAGAACTTCATGCCTCTAATGGTTAGTAACCTTCATCTAATTGCAAGACTAAATTTGTTAATGGCCAGTTTATATCTATTTGTTCTTGTGTCAATACTGGTGCCTAACTTAAGTAATTCCTCTCCCTCCCTGGTATTTATCCCTCTGATGTGTTTATAGAAAGCAATAATATCTCCCCTCAGCTTCCTTTTAGTTAGGCTAAACAAATCAAGCTCCTTGAGTCTCCTCCCATTGCTCAGATCATCCTAGTAGACCTCTGCACCTGTTCCAGTCTGAATTCATCTTTCTCAAACATGGGAGATCAGAACTGCACACACTGTTCCCACTGAAGTCTCACCAGTGTGTGCCTTGCTCTCGGGGATGGGGCGGCTTCTCAGATATACCTGACACTCCCCCTCCCTATGGCAGGAAGTGTGTTATTGACTTACTACATCTCCAAAACCCTGCTCTGCTGCAGGGAGGTCTCTAACGGAAAGGAGTACTTGTAATGCACAATAGCATTAGATTGTGTCATGCTCCCCTCTAGTAGCTGGACTACTAGAGGATAACAATCTACTACTGCTGGTGGTTAAGGGAATTGCTCCTTTAGCTCAAGTGGCAGTAGTTGCTAGTGGAAGTCTAGCAGCATCACTAGAGCTGTTCATTTGCAGAGTCCCCAACTTGTCCTTTGTTCATCTCTCAAATAAAAACAGCCTTTTTCAGTCATTTCAAACAAACTCTGATGGCACAGTAGAAGCCTTCAAAGTTGCAGACAACAGCAGTATGCACCTTTCCCCTGACCAACTAATACTTATTAGATTTATTCAAAAGATCAAGAGCAGAATAGGCAACCTTGTACTAATAATATCTGCTCCTGAGCAGTACTGTCATCAGAGCTATCACAATTGTCATTATACTGCAGTGGAATATAGAATCCCCGTTAAGAAATCTGGGTCTCATACTTCTCGGCACTGTACATATATATAATACTCCCTGCTCAGTTATCTTTATCAACCAAATTTGTAATCTTAACAAAGAATTAAGTCAGACTTTTTTTCATAAAATTATATTGACTGGCATTAATTATATTCCTGTCTTCCTAGGAACAAAGAATATATGTCACACATAAAACGGGGAGCTGTGTCTTGGAATGCAGTGACACTAGAATGTACTTAAGGGGCACTGTGGATAACTAACTGAACAGGAGCTCCCCATGTGATGCTGCAGCCTCTCTTGGATGTACAAGCAGAGGACTTTCAGGAAGGAGTAGGGAGGTAGATGACATTTGCTCTACATGGCATTAATAAGACAATTTCTGGATAGTGTGTCCAGTCCTGAACTTCGGACATCCAAATGTCAAAAAGGATGTTGAAAAACTGAAAAAACATTCAGAGTTACAAGAATGATCTGAGGTCTGGAAAACCTGCCTTATAGAGTGGATATCTCTAACAGATATGCTTTTGCTTAATCAAAAATTATTGTCTTGATGCAGGAATCACTTGGTACAATTCCCTGACCTATGTTATGCAAGTGGTCAGACTAGATTATCATAGTGGTCCTTTCTGGCCTTAAAACTACGAATCTATTAATTCACCCTACAGTGTTGTCAAATACTGTCTTAAATGCAACCAGAAACTGGTGTCCCACTGGAAAATATGGTGGAAAATGTCCAGGAGTACAAGATTGTCATCCTAAGAACTCAAAGTAAAATTACATGAAAAATCCCACACAGGCACAATACATCAAAAATGTCTCTAAATCTTCCACTTCATTTCAAGGGGTTTCCTTTCAAACATGCACATCTTGACATACCACCCAAATCTCATATTTGTATGCTCAAATGGGCAAATAGGCCATAAGAATATGGATGCACACTATTGCCAACCTCCAAGTGTTCAAAAATCCCAAAGAATCATGAGACTATTTTAAAAAATTATAAGATTAAAAATAATAATAAAAATGTTAGATGTTTTTTATTTGCCTTCTGGTTTATGAGTATTTAGGGCAGAGGTGGGCAAACTACAGCCCGCGGGCCACATTCGGCCCACGGGACCATCCTGCCTGCCCCTTGAGCTCTCAGCCAGGGAGGCTAGCCCCCAACCCCTCCTCTGCTGTCCCTCTTCCCCCACAGCCTCAGCTCACCATGCTGCCAACACTCTGGGCAGCGTGGCTGCGAGTGCCTGCCAGGTACCGTGGTGGAATGGCTGGCTCCAGCATCGTAAGCGGGCAGTGAGTGGGGGGTTGGATAAGGGGCAGGAGGTGCTGGGGGGCAGACAGGGAGCAGTGGGTGGTTGGATGGGGCAGAGTTTCAGAGTGGGGCATCAGAGCACGGGGAACAGGGGAAATTGGATAGGAGTGGGAGTCCCGAGGGGATCTGTCACGGGGCAGGGCTGTGGATAGGGGTGGGAGCAGTGAGGTGACAGGGAGCGGGGGGGTGTATAGGGGGCAGATGGGGGAGTTCCTGGGAGGGGGCGGTCAGGGGATAAGGAGCAGGGGGGCTTAGATGTGGGAGTCCTGGGGAGGTGGTCAAGGGCGGGGGGTCTCTGGAAGGGGCGGTCAGGGGACAAGGAGGAGGGGGAGGTTGTATGGGTCAGGGATTCTGAGGGGGGCAGGAAGTGAGAGAGGGGTGGATACATGGTGGGAGCCAGCTGTTTGGGGAGGCACAGCCTTCCCTACCCAACCCTCCATGTAGTTTTGCAACCCTGCTGTGGCCCTTGGGCCAAAAAGTTCACCCACCCCGATTTAGGGGGACTTAATGAAATCTGAGAGTCTAATATAATCATTTGACCCTAGGAGCTGTGTTTTTTAAAAAATGTCTCAAATAGCAAGACTTGCAATATAATAGCAAGAGTTGGCAACACTAGGTCCAAAAAGGACAATGATATTTGGCAAACTGGGTCCCAGGTGTACCTTCTTCACTGGTGTTCCCACAGCCACCAGGGCCAGTGCAAGCACTAGGGACCAGGTGGTTGCCTAGAGCGCCAAGATTTGGAGATGCCAAAAAGCGGTGCCCCATCATTTTTTTACAGCAATTCAGCTTGCCGCCTCCCCCCGTGCTTCCCCCAAGTGTCCCACGGCTCCTACTTGCTGATCCTGCGCCTCCCCCGACCCCAGAAGCATCCCTGTCTCTTCTGTGCAGCTCCATACTGCCTCGGCTCTGCTGGATCCCAGCATCAACTGCTGTCGCAGACCTCTAGTGCCCCTCAACCACTAGTGGCAGGGAAGGCTGCTTTTATCCTGCGCTTCTCCATCAGACCCTTCCCTTTTCCGGCGGAACCCTCCATCAGCACAGAGCCTCCCCCCGCCCGCAGTCACCGCTCCTGCCCCATACTGGGCAAGGGTCACCCCCAGTGAGGGTATACTGAGAGGCAGTAGCAGAGTGGGAGACGCACGTGTGATGGCTGCCCCCCTGGCACTCCCCACCAGTGAGGTGAGGGGGCTTCCTGGACCTGAGAGGGGCCCTAGGAGCACGTGGAATGACAGTGGTGCAGGGTGAGTGGGCTACTGGGGTGGTGGGAAAAATGGGGCAGAGCAGAACTCACTGCTGCTGGCAGAGAGAGGGCTGGGGGCAGTCCTCCTCTCTGGCCCCATCCCCAGGGCAGTCTGCCTGCATCCTAAACTCATCCCCAGCCCTGCCCCACCCAAGAGCCCACACCCCCAGCTAGAGCCCTCACACACACCCCCACACCAACCCTCTCCCCAGCTCTGAGCCTCCTCCCACACCCCAAACCCCTCATCACCAGCCCCACCCCACAGTCCTCACCCTTCCACCCCCTCCCCAAACTCCCTCCCAGAGCCTGCACCCCAGCCCTTTGCATGCCCTCCCAGAACCTGCACCACTCACCCCTCCTGCAACCCCACCCTCTGCCCCAGCCCGGAGCCTGCACCCAGCACCCAAACCCCTCCCAGAGCCTGCACTCCAGACCCCCTCCTACACCCAAACTCCCTCCCAGAGCCTTAGGCAGGTTGGGGGGTGGAGTTTGGGGGGGGCAGGTTCTAGGCACCACCAAAATTTCTACAAACCTGCCACCGCTGCCTGTATCTGGGTTTTAAGCCCTGTTATGCCTGCAACAGGCCTAAGCCTGTGAGTGACCCCCATAGCAGCTGCCTGAAGTGCCTGGGGAAATCACACATGAAAGACAAGTATCAGATTCATAAAATCTTTCGTCCGAGAACGCAGAAGGAGTGTGATATTCATTTGAGGGCGCTCCTCATGGAGGCTGCGCTCTGCCGGCACAGGACTGCAGTCTTGGCAGGACTCTAGGCCCAGCACCTCAAACTCGGTTTGTAGTGCATCCCTGGCATCAGGCTCAGTCTGGCACCACCGCAACCCCTCACTAGTGACCAAGAAGCAGTCAAAAAAGTGGGACTCCCAGGAAAAAGGGTCAAGGGACATTAGACAAAGGACCTAGTTCAGGCCACCTGCCCACCCCAGAGCCACATGGGGGTTTCTCTCCAATTGGATCCAGTAGTCCCCCCAGGGATCCACCGCTGACTCCTGGGAGTGGCATGGGATCCAAACTCACTATTGTGCGAATATGTGTGTGTAGGTTGTTGAAATTTGTCATATTGGTATTGTCAGTTGTTCTTGTAAGATGGAGTACCCACCATTCTAATTTCATAAATTTTATTAATAACAATAATTGGATATTCTAAAGATAGAATAAATGTAGTAGATTTTGATATGAAAGAATGAAGGAAGTATACGTAACTAAATAAGGTGTATTTCTGAAAGGATTTTGAAAGTTTATAATAAGCAGTGGGAGGGGAGGTGGAAGGGGAGCACAAGGTGGAGATTGTGCCTAGGGCGCAAAATATCCTTGCAACAGTCCTGAATGCCACTTCCCACCCACCTCCCTTTCTTTTTAAGTTAGCCTACTTTCAAACACCTCCGAAAAAACGGCAACTGTATACATGGAAGATGGGGCAGGCATAGGCTTAGTCTCAGTAGGTGGCCATCACAGTGGGCCACAACTAAGGAAGCCATCAATGGAACAATACCAGGACCACTGGGGCCACTCTCTGGTCAGTAGAAAAATAATAGGTATCCCTCTGCTTTCCTTTGGAATGGTGCAGTGGGCAACTTGAGGGGTGAGGTGGGGGAAGTCCAGCCCTTTCTCCTTGGCAGAAGTTGCTATCCCCTTTGGAAGTGCAGTGCAGTGCCCTTGTGTGTGGGGGTCACTTTAGTACATGGGGGTGGATAGAGAACTGCCTTGGTGCGTGGGGGTCACTAGTGGTAAGTAGAGTGTTGAGTCACTGATAGTGGCACTGGCAGTGCCCTGCTGTGTGAGGTCACTGACGGGGGAAGGGCAGTGCCTGGTGTGTGGGGTCACAGATGTGGGTGGAGGCCAGGCAGTGCCTGGTGTGTGGGGTCAGTGATGGGGTGGGGGAAGGCCTGGTGTGCGGGGTCACTGACAGGGTGGAGGCAGTTCCTGGTGTGTGGGGTCAGTGACGGGATGGGGACAGGGTAGTGCCTGGTGTGTGGGGTCAGTAATGGGATGAGGACAGGGCCTGGTGTGTAGGGTCAGTGACGGAGAGGGGGAAGGCTTGGTGTGTGGGGACAGGGCAATGCCTGGTGTGTGGAATCACTGATGGTGTGGGAGCAGTGCAGTGCCTGGTGTGCGGAGTCAGCGATGGGGTGGGGGAAGGCCTCGTGTGCGGGGGTCAGTGATGGGGTGGGAGCAGCGCAGTGTCTCAAGTGCAGGGTCACTGACGCGGGAGGGGGAAGGGCAAGTGACTTTGTGCGAACCGTGACAATTGTGCACAAATTGCGAAGTAGAAAAGCCCTAACCAGGGCACCTCTACTTCCCCCTCCCGACCCGTTAGTCAATCACCTTGCTGGGTTTCTAAATACCTCTATTCCAAGGACCAATGAGCATCCACCCTGTTTTTGAGCGGGAAAGGGCTGCAGCGGCTGTAACCGTCACCGACTAATCTCTGGGTAAACAAATCATTTCATGATTTCCCATTGGCTGGAAGGTAGCCAATCAGAGAGTAGAGGTCCCGAGATCAACTGGGATAGAATAGGGGAAATAATTCGACTCTTGCTGCGCGTGTTGATGGGAGCGGCGGGTGAGGCGATTTCTCATTAGTTAAGTGGCGGCCGTCGCGAGGTCCAAGTGGATCTCCTATTGGCTTTCGGGAAGTCAATGCCCTCGTGGGATAGGGCATCACGAGGCGTTAGCGCCTCGAGAGAGTTAGACGGTTTGTCAGTGGATAGACAGGAATAGCTAATCCTCTAGTGCAGTCTGCGCTCGAGACGGGCCCCTCCCGCGCTGTGGTGTGAGGGATAACGGCTGCTTAGCACCATCGTCAGTCCGGTAGCAGCGGCGGCGGCGGCGGCTCCGGGCATGGGGGGAATCCCGCTGCTCAGACGCCCCTGTTCTCCTTAAGTGCCATTATAGTCGGGGCTCCGACCCTTCGCTGGCCGGGGCCTCCCATGGAGGTGAGGGGGGAGGAGAAAAGGGGGCTGGGGGCGAGAGGGGAGCAGGAGGAAAGAGGGAATTGATGAGATAGGGTGGAGTATGGGGGGAGCTGAGTGGTCGGGAAGGGGAGTCCTAGGTGTGGGCATGTGGGGCCGGAGGGACAGAGCCCCAAGTGGGTCTCCTCTCCCTGTGGCTGGATGCTGAGATATCCCTCACAGCTACCCTCTGACAGATAGGCTGGCTGGTGATAATCAGGTGCCTTTGATGGGCTTGGGATAGCTAAACCTTCCCCTACTGTTCTCTGGCCCACGGAGCCCAACCTGATTGTCAGCAAATGCCCTTGTCCCTCGCCTGCAAGCCTGTTTCCAGCCCTGGCAATGAGCTGAGGGACAGCTGCTGCCCCACATGCAGCCACCTGCTGCTGGTATAAAGTGACTTATGACTGGTCTGGGCCTGATTTATCAAAGAGATCCCCATGCACCACTCATCTTATGACTTGCTGTCAGACTGTGGGTGCTCAGGTCTCAAAAATCTACTATGATATATAACTGGCAGTAGGAGGATCACCCAGACTAGGGGATCTTTTGTCTGCATAGAGGTGGTGTAGTGGGGCCTACACCAACCCCTCCTTTAGTGTGTGGCTTCCTTACACCTGGCAATCTCTAGATGCCACTTCAACCAAGTCAACTCCAAAAGGCTCCTGGAGGCTTTTGGCAGGTGTCATGATTTAGAGCTTTCAAGATGTTCTAAATTATGGTGGGTGAACAGCTTGGCATGCAGGTTGCCCATCAGTGAGGAAGTGCAGAAGTCAGTTTTATAATGGCCCCCTCACCCAGCCTGTCTATGCAGTCTTCATACTAGTCAAGAGTCTGGCCCATTAAATTAAGGGAAGGATTAATTTGGACCATTATTAGTATATAAAAGAGTTTTATTCTTCTCAGGTGAACATTTTTCTGAAAACCACTGGGGCAGAATCTGTAGACAAATTTAGAAGTTTGAATCAGATTAAAATTAAAATGTGTAATTGTGTCTTTCTACCCCATTTTTTATACATAGCCTAAAGTTGCATTCAGAGGCACCAGTCGCAGTTGGAGCAGCGCAGAAACAACTGGAAGGCTAGCTGATGTATTCAATAGTGTTACCATGACAGGCTCCAGCTCATTCTATGATTGCTATAAATTACAGGTTCAGCTTCTTATTTCTAAATACATTTATATTTTACAGGCATTTGTTTTTACTAAGAAACACCCCCAACTATTGTTAAATACAGCTGCATGGACAGCAGAGTATAAACAGTTTAGTTTTGTTTGAGTTTCTGATTCATACTGACCCTGTATTTGAAAGGATGGTACTCACATGAAGGAGTTTTTTCTTTCTGGTGGCAACAATGAAAGATGACAGTTATTTTCAGCTTATATTCATTCTTCTATTCCCCTTCTTTCCCTGCCAAAAAGAAGGGGATGTAATCCTCTACCCTTCCCTTAATTGTCAAAAATATATAAAACAAAGAGAGAATTCCCTCCAAAAAGATGCTTCAGTTTGAGAACTGTGTGTTAAAATAACACAAATGAGCTTCCTATTATCTCTTTTTTCTGTTGTCTGATATTAGGCCTATAATTTGTGATGATTAAATGAAGGTTGATTTATTATTACTTATTTATATAGCAGTAATACCCATTCAAGAACAGCTCCCCATTGCATTATGAAAACATGGTGCTAAATCCACAGAGATGTTTAAGTACCCTACTGCTTCTTTAAACACTTAAGTGCAGCATTCTCAGAACTGTTGAGCTGCTGCCTAACCCCATATTTACCTAAAGTCCCATGGCACCTGAGGGTATGTCTGAACAGCAACGTAAACCTAAACTTGAGCCTGGGCCCTAGCCTAACCCTCCTGTGTCTACACTGCAGTTATACTGGCCCAGAGCTGGAGGGTCCAAGCTCAAGTTAAGAGTCTGAGCCCTATTGCTTTGCAGGGTAGATGAAGTCCTGCTTGACTTAGGTCCTGGGAGTCAGCTGGAAGTATCCCATATTTCCATGGGACATCTTCCTTAGTCCTCTCTATCCCAACAATCTACGCTCCACAGTGTTGCAAATGGAAACCACCCCCTGGCCCACACCTTTGTAAATCGCAGTAGCTCAGGTCAGTGTAACGCATTCTTCTCTGATCACTGATCTGCAAGTACGCTGTTAGCCTCCTGAGCTTGCAATGGAGAGTGAAATGATCAAGCCTTCTGCAATGCAAGCTACTTCTGATTACATGGTGTAGAGTGACCAGATGTCCCGATTTTATAGAGACAGTCCCGATTTTTGGGTCTTTTTCTTATATAGGCTCCTATTACCCCCCCAACCCCTGTCCTGATTTTTTACACTTACTCTCTGGTCACCCTAACATGGTGGGGGCAGAAGAAGGATAGTAAAGTTTTCCCTCAGTGCACCATGGTCCTAGAGGTAGAGTTGTCACATTTCAGGGGGAGTGGGCACTGGGGAGGCTGGGATATAGTTACTCTGCTGCAGTGTGGTCACCAGAGCCCTAGGTTTGAGCATGGGTTACAAAAGTCTTAACAGGATTAAAATACAATTTAGACATTCAAGGTTAGGGTTACCTAACATGAGTCAGATGGCTTGAGTTCCATTCTGATGCAGCTCTGTAGCTAACAAGCTTCGTGGAGCCCTTGTTGAACCTCCAGCAGCCCTAAGGTGGTATTCCCCACCTATCCTGTCAATGGGGCCTGATCCCATAGGTGCTCTCAGGGTATGCATAAGATCTGGTATTTGTTACTAAAGGCAATCAGCTTAGGAAATGTTTGATATATCCCCTGGCCTTGTGTTTAGAGCATGTACTGAGGCTGTGGGAGACATAGTTATAAGACCTTGCTCTGCCAGATTTGGAGGAGGCAGTTGAATGCAGGTCTCCCACTTCATAAGTGAGTGTCCTAGACACCAGTCTCATGGGTTTTTTGGAATTGGTCTGTCTCAGTCTCTGGTTGAGGTGCTTCGCTTTGTATAAATAATTCATTGATTACACCTGTGTCAGACTGATTTGGGTACTCATTAGGTACTCATTTGATATGTGGATGATCTGGGTTACAAGTCCCTGCTCCAAAGCAGGCAGAGTAGGGACTTGAACCCAGATCTCCCACATAGCTGCCCTAATTTCCATGCTATCTGCTATGATTGATGCTCTTTTGTTTTTCATGATAAATGCCTGGGTTTTGTCTACTAGAGCAGTGGGGTGCATGAGACCCCGGCGCGGCCGCCAATCCCACCCGGGAGACCGCAGAACTTGCAAGTGGTCTATTTTAGTTCCGCTGAAATGCTACCGTAGAAAGGGGAGGCTTTCTAGTCGGCGGCATTTTGGTGGACATACTCTGGGAGGCCGCAAGTAGAGGCGGGAGAGCGGAAAGGAGCCATGGAGGAAAAACTTTGAAGACCACTGTACTAGAGTGTGGGCTGAGCTGGCTTAGGTGCCTAACTCCAGAAGAGGGTTTACAGTTGAGAATCCTGAGCGGAAATAGATGTCTCACTCTAGCCTGGCAGTCAGATGCCTAGAGGTCCCAATAAATGGCAGTTAAGTGCCTGATATCTGAGGGGTGAGGCCTGAGCCCCAGGCTTTCTTTTGCACTTCACTCCTGGTTAGTTTAGGTGGCTTTCTGCTAAGCTTTCTGTGAACTAGGATATCTTCCTTAGGCTCCTAACTCTCACCATGTATTGTATGGAGAGCCAAGGTGCCTAGGGGATAGGGGTTGCAATGCTTAAATACATTTGTGGATTTAGCGTATAGTTTAAGCCACTTTAAGAAAACAAGTGATATAAAAGGGTGGAGGAAGAAATATAGCCATATATACAATTGATATATTTGTATTCTTTAAAAATATGATGAATAGAGAGTGACAGATTATCCCTATCCTGCATCTTTATCTGTCATTAGTTGGCTGCTTCCTCATACATATCATAGCCAAAGTGGGTCTTGAGAAAAAAATCAAGAGGAGGAGGATGGAATGGACATACAAGTAGCTCAGATTGAGCATTCTATATGTACTGGGCAGCATGGAAGATGGTCCAGATATGTTTGTGTGGAAAGTTAACAGATGGGTAAAGTGAGTGGTGTTAATAGTGACAAAGAATGTTATGAGTGAGAAAGATTTCAGCTAGTCCATATTAAGTTTAAGCTAACAGCAAGACATGCAGAAGGAGATGTCCGATATGTTAAGATGCAGGATTGGTTGAAGGGAAACAGGGTAGGAGTGTAAAGGTAGGTCTTTGAGTCATCATCTCAAAGGTGAGAGTTGAAACTTTGAGTACTGAGTTCACCTAGATAGTAAGTGTAAAGAGAAAAGAGGCTGGGGTGCCAAAGACTGAGAGCGTCACAGAGAGTGATTTAGGTGCTGGAGAACCTACGAAACGTGACACGAAAGAAACAATTTGAGAAGTAGGAGAGCGAGGGAGAACAGTCAAAAAGGAGACAAAGAGCTCAAGGAGGAAGGTGTGATCAAAAGCAGTAAGCAAGTCAAGAAGGAGGAGGTTAGCATATAGCCCTTGATATTTAACCAGAAAAAGATAGGAACATTGATGAGGACAGTCTTGGTGAAGGCGAGAGGAAAAAATCCAGACTGAGGGGAACCAGAATGTGGTTCCAACTGTGGTGGAAGAGGGGAACTTGAGGCAGACATTATAAATTGCTCTTTATTTAGCCTTGAAGTAAGATAGTGTGGTTGGAAAAACAGGTGATTTCAAAGTTGGGGGATTTATTGTAGCTTGATCTTTTCAAAAAGAAATTCTATTTCTTTTCCAGATAGTTCTCTGCATTCTTTGGAAATATTTACACAAATTGTCTTTTGTCTTTCTGTTAGTTCCATGCCCCTCTTAAGAATTTTGTCTAAAAGAGACTTGAATTCAGGATTTGTCATAGATTCCAAGGGACCGTTGTAATCACTGTAGTCTGATTTTCTGCATAACGTAAGCCATAGAACTTTTCCAAAATAATTCCTCGAGTTTATCTTTTAGAAAAACATCCAATCTTGATCTTAAAATTCAGAGATGAAGAACCTATCATGCCCCTTGGTAAATTGGTACAGAATATCAATATTCTCTGTTTAAAAATTTATGCCTTATTTCTAGTCTGATTTTTGTCTAGCTTCAACTTCCAGCCATTGGATAAGGTATGAGGTCAACTAGTATAGTGCCTATAAACATATGTAATGTAAAGGAGTGTGGAGGTATTTTGGGCTCCCAATGTAGTGTGTTTATCAAAATAAATTTTACAAAATGTTTTTCTTTTCATATATGAAGACAATTCTGTGAAAACTTTTTTTAATGTAAACACTTGTCTGCAGTGTTTGCAACTAGAATATTGAAGCATCCTGCTACTGTAGGAGAACCATAAATTAAAACTGACTAGGAACAAGAGTGTAACACAGTCTGTTTCCATTGTCCAGCACTATGTGGAATTAGTTATACCTGTAAAATTCTCAGTTTTAATAATTTATTAGCAAAACAGATAAAGAACTTATCTATTGAATCCCAATAATAATAAGACTGATAGAAGGTAGTACATAGTCTTTGGGCTGGGAAAGAGTGAATTTCATTCTGCTGTGTGAAAATGTGCTGAGCTATGGTCAGTGTCATTTAATTGTTCTAGAATAATTTCCTGTTGTTGTCCTTAGTGTCAGTTTTTAAACTAATTGCACTGTTCACTGTTCAGAACCTCACCCTTGCTCCTCTCCAAGCATGAACCCTAGTTACAGCATTGTACAGTGAAATAAATTACAAATGTATATATTTTATATTAATCCGTTATTTTATTGCAAAAATACAGAATGAAGACAGTGTAGACCTACATCAAACATACAGTTCTTCACTTTCTACATCATCAGAATATTCAACTTCTGTTGATTCTTCTCTCTTATATGCACCATGGTCTACATATGGAGATGATATTAAACAATCTGCTGTTTCTCAGATTAGTGTAAAGAACAGGTATGTTATTTTAAAAAGTTATCCTGGCAGAATAAGCATCTGCTTCTTAAAGAGAATATTTTTTTGTTTAATTTAGGATAAAACTTTCGAAGGGTTGTCATGCTATCTGGAGTGGCTCACCACTGTGAGTGCCTATCTCAGGGCAGACTGTCAGAAAACAAGAGCAGACACCTCAAACTGGTGGTATGTTCTATTATTGGGTTTAAAACAGTAACAAAGGTTAATTGGATCTTTATACTAGTCTCACCATTGAGTCATGACAGTCCCCTTAGACTCTTAGGCCTTTCTTGTCATTCAGACAAACTGAATTTAGTGAATCAGAGAGGTAGCCATGTTAGTCTGGAATTGCAGAAGTGACAGAGTCCTGTGGCACCTTAAAGACTAGCTAAAGTATTGAAGCATAAGCTTTCGTGGGCTAATACCCACTTCGTTGGATGCATGCAGTGGAAGTATCCAGGGGTAGGTATAAATGATAATTGTCACATACGTAGGCACCGATGCTGTGGGTGCTCTGGGGCTAGAGCACCCACAGGGAAAAATTAGTAGGTGCTTTGCACCCACCAGCAGCCAAGCTCCTCACCCCAGCCCACCTCCGCCTTCTCCCCTGAGCGTGCCGTCCCTAATTCTCCTCCCAGCGCTTGCTGCCGTGAAACAGCTGTTTTGCGGCATAACAAGCTGTGGGAGAGAGGGGGGAGGAGCGGGGAAGTGGTGCACTCAGGAGAGGAGGTGGGGAAGAGGTGGGGCCGGTGCAGGGATTTGGGGTAGGAGTTCAGTAGGGTCAGGGAGGAGACAGAGTTGGGGTGGGGACTTTGAGGAAAGGTTGTAATGGGGGTGGGTCAAGGTGGGGCATGAGCACCCACCGACTCCAGGAGAAGTTGGTGCCTATGGTCACATAAACCAAAAATCACACCACATCAGTTTTCCTCCAGTCCCAAAGGACCAGTCACTTACCCCCAGATCAACTGATACTCTAGATCAGCAGTGTCCAATAGAAATTCGATGCTAGCCACACTTGTGGTTTTGAATTTTTCTTATTAGTCACATTATAAAAAAGCCACATGCATTAGCCACAATTCAGTAGCCTATTAGCCACGGTGGCTACTGGTGAATTTACTGGACACTGCTGCTAGATCTTACACCAAAGACGATACTGGCAGCCAATTATAAACTAACTATAGGTTTATTAGCTAAGAAAAGAGAATGAGTTATTGAAAAGTTAAAAAAGATAAAATATAGTAACAGGTTAGTCAAAGTTTGTAAATCCAAAATGATAGCATAGATGTAGTAATCTGCCAGTTTCCCCAAAATCTTTTCAGGGCTACCCAAAATAACTCTGGGGATCTTCCTTTTCATGTTCAGTTATTCTGCCCTCTTAGAATCCAAACAGTCCAGAAATGAAGGATCTTCTTTTGAATCAGTACTTATAGCTTCTTCTTCAGACAACAATCTGATAAGTGTTTTTACTCACACAATAGCCACTTACTTTGTAATTGGCATTTCCTGTTATAGTGCTTCATTAGCATTTCACAAGATTTCTTTGAGTGATTTAGTTACAGCATTATACACAAATGCAAATGCCTGTAACAGCAAACAGTAGAGTATTTCACTAGTTTTTATGAATTGAACACCTGAATACATTCTCATACTAGCATTCACTTTAATCTAGTGTTACATAAATTATAGGGGAATACAAAGTGTAAACATAATTATAGGGTATATGCAATATAAACATAATGGCAGACAACCGGTTACAGATAAGTGAATACAGTAACATTAGCATCTCTTTATTAGTTGGAATATCTACTAATACACTTAACACTTTGATATTCACCCACAAGTAAATTGGCCTGTATTGCTTTTCAAAAGTCTTAGGTGCCCAAAGATGCTGATAGGCACCTAGTGGGACATTCAAAAGCAGCTAAGCATATTAAATGTCTCTCTTGATTTTAAAGGGAATTAGGCACCTGACCTGCTTAGATGGTTTTGAAAATCATACCAGGTGCCTATCTGCATCTTTGGGCACCTAAATATTGGTGAAAATGTGGCCCTTAGGAATTTAGGCCCAGAACAAGGTGCATATTGGCCTCTTTAGGCACTAAGTCCACCATTCAGATGCCACCTAATCCTGTAGGCATTTAAATTTTTGCAAGGTGGCATTATCAAAGCTGTCTAAGCCCTGACACTATCCCTTAGGCCTTGGTTACACTGGCACTTTATAGCGCTATAAAGCCTCCAGGAGCGCTATAACTTACTACTCGTCCAGACTGGCGAGGCATGTAGAGCGCTATAAACCCACAGTTATAGTGCTGCTGGTAATCCTCCCTTCCCAGAGGATTAATAGCTATTGCGTGTTCCGTCTTATCTCAAGTACGAATGAGTATTAACACAGATAGCGCAACAAGTGATCTCTGGGGACGCCCCGAGCCATTTAAGGCAATTGACGTCTCTTCCCTTTGTTTTGAACTCCAGCAGGAGGAATGCAGAAGTATGTTTTCAGAGTCTCTCTCTTAACTCGAAAGATAAGCAGTGCAAATGTTTAGGGAGGGAGCCTGTCTGAAATACAAAGCCTGCCTAGTCTTCTCTGTCAAAGAACGCTTACTGACAGGCTCTTAGAAGGATGAACTCTCTCCCTCCGCATACACACAACATGTTCCCTCTCACCCCCCTTGTTTGAAAAGCATGTTGCACCCAGCTGAATGCTGGGATAGCTGCCCATAATGCACCACTCCTGTGCCGCTGCAAGTGCCAGAAATGTGGCCACGCTACACCGCTGGCAGGTATCAGTGTGGTCACGCTATAGCACTATCCCTATAGCTATATATGAAGACAGCTATAACCAGTACCGCTATAAACCTGTAAGTGTAACCATGCCCTTAGTTAATATGCAACTCAGAGCCCTAGCTCAAGTCGAAGCCCTGAAGCAAAGCAGGGTTATCAAACTAGGCAGGGGATTACCTGTCCAGCAGTGGAGCCAGATTCTGTAGGACTGCTCTGAACTAGAGAACTGCTCAGGTCTAATTTGAGAACCCAGTCCAAGAGTGTTGAGTCATTTTCAGACCTAACGTAGACCCTAGTCAGTTCCACTGCTTCCTGCCTGCGGGATCAGCATTGGCTGTGTCCCCCACTGCCTTTTTGCAGGTGTGTGCTGCTGAGTGAGAGCTGACTGTGTGCCCTCACTGGTGGACCTCAGTTCCATTTAAGTCATTCTGAGTTGAAGGTGTTCAGCGAGTTGAAGGTGTTCACAAGTTTCAGAAGCAGGCCCTATGTCAGTACACCCTATTTTTGCTCTACACAACATAGATTCATTTGGTTTACAAACCAATTTTAGAATAAAGGAACATAAATACTGTAAAATGAGTGGTCTCTGGTGGCCATATTTGAGATTTTTACTGAGCCTTTTAAAGAGAGAATTCAAAGGAGGTAATTATCCTAATGCGTGTGTTTTTTTTCAGGATTCAAACTGAAAGAAATGATTATGGCAGTGAAACAGACTTATATGGACTTGTATCTAACATCTTGGAAGAACAAGATAAATCACAGCCATATTTTGCTGAGGGGTTAGTATATTGCTGTACATGTACTACTAATCTTTCTTTTTCCCCTTGCAGAAGCATTTTCCTTCCTTTTTCAGTTTGCTTGTTTCAATAGCCATTTCTGCATCTACTGATGCTGGGGGGAAGCTTGCAACTTCTACAACCCATTTCAAACCCTACTAAAAGATGGGTGACCTAACTAGGAGCAATACTCATTTTTGACCAGCTATTCAAATACTCCTTTTAGATTTTCACTTGCTTTGTAGCAAGTGCTGTAAATACCAATTCCTTTTCATGGCATTCTGGAAATGGCTTATGCAGATATAAACATATCTCATTGAATCCTGCTGCGTTGTGCTAATTTTCTGCGCCAGAATTGATTTAAATTCCAGTTTAGAATTTTACCTTTCTTTTAGTCAGAATTTTTTATTTTGATTTTTCAATACATTATTTTTCATTAATATTTGAAAAGATGGAGAAAAATTCTACTTGCAAACTATAGAGCAGGGATGGTCAAACTGAGACTGAGAAGGAGCCAGAATTTACCAATGTACATTGCCAAAGAGCCACAGTAATATGTCAGCAGCCCCACCATTAGCTCTGCCTCCTGCCCACCGGCAGCTCTGCCGATCAGCACCTCTCCCTCCCTCCCCATATCTGCCAATTGCCTGCCACGAAACAGGTGAGAGGCTCTGGGGCGGAGGAGGAGTAATGAGGGCATAGCAGGCTCAGGGGAGGCTATGGAAAGGGGTGGAGTGAGGGCAGAGCCTGGGGCAGAGCCAGGGATTGAGCAGTGAGCACTCCCTCACTGGAAAGTTGGCACCTAAAGCTCCAGCCTCGGAGTCGGTGCCTATTCAAGGAGCTGCGTATTAACTTCTGAAGAGCCACATGTGGTTCCGGAGCCACAGGTTGGCCACCCCTGCTGTAGAGCATAAAATACTCCTTTTAGCACTACCTATGGAGAATATGGTAATTACCTAGCTTTCCAATTAATGTTTCATAAATACAATAAGGTTAGAAGAAGAGACCATTATGATCATCTAGTCTGTTACTTCCACTGCACGAACCTGACGAAGCAGGTACTAGCCCACGAAAGCTTATGCTTCAAAACTTTTGTTAGTCTTTAAGGTGCCACAGGACTCTTTGTCGCTTCTGCAAATCCAGACTAACACAGCTACCTCTCTGATTCTAGTCTGTCTTAGACCCCCATCTGAGCGCCTCACAATCTTTAAAGTATTTTTCCTTGCAACACTGCTGTGAAGGAGATATTATTCCCATGTTACAGATGGGGGAACTGAGGCTCAGTGAGATTAAATGACTTGTCAAAGGGCACACAGACATCTGTGGTGGAGCAGGAAATTGAACACAGATCTCCAGAGTTGTAGACTAGCATCTGAACCACTGCATCATCCTTCCTCTCTGATTTGCATAATACAGGCCAAAGAATTTTACCCAGTGATTCCTGCATCTAGGCCAGTCGTGTTTGGTTAGCCCTAAGCATATCTTAGAATGAGATTCAATTTTGAAAGACCTCCAAGTAAAGAAGAATTTACATAAAATACAATTAGAAATTGAGCTCTCTTTTCAGTGTCAACTTTGTGGTCTTCCTACATTGTTTAATGAGTTTTAGGTGTAATTTCTAGTCTTTACAGTCTGCTTATTGCTTTACTGATAAGTCTTTTTTTTTTTTTTCCTATATGTGTTAGTCCACTTAAGCAGCCAAACTTAGTGTGCTGGCACATTCAGATTCCTTCATTTGTGCTCAGTGGTTTCATTTGCCTACAGGAGATAGAGACTGTAAAGTATGAGCATTCCCAAAGATATAATCAAGATGGTACAGAGAAGCTTTACATTCTGAGTACCAAAAGATGGAGTTGGGGGTATGGTGGTGGTTTGGGTATTATTTTACAAGTTAAAATAAATACAATGGTCATGGAGTATCAGGATTTGTTAGTACTATACTTCCGTTTGAACAGTGTCAGATGGTAAATCTTTCTCTGGTGTGATATATGTATATATTGCTGCATAGACACAACCTAGCACTTTGAGGGAATTGTACACCAATTGGAAGCAGCCCTTCAGTTTAAAGGGAATGTTGAGTAGATGATAAAAGAAAGATGGTTATGATAGTATGTTGAGATATGAAATGTATAAAATATGGGGAAAATTGTGGGATCCAAAGGAAGACGAGAGGTCTTCTATCTCTTTCCCCTGATCCCTTGGAGAAATACCAAGAACAGAATTGTAAATACATGCATGTTTGCTTCTTCTAGGACCTGCTCCTCAAATTTAAAGTCAGTATGGCCTGTGAACACAACCAGATTTGCAGACCACCATGACCTGTTGTCAGAAACAAAAAGGCCTGTAGTTGCAGCCATCTCTCAACAGGTTTTTTATAGTGGTGAATCTGTATCTGCTGCTGAAAAACCATGCTTGCACAGTGGCAATCTAGCATCACAACAGAAAATAGATGAACTTTATCATGGGTTTACTAGCATGGACCTTGAAGAGCAATGGTTGTACCCTTCTAGGAATGATCATGCCAGCAACTACAACATGCAGACAAATGAGAATGCCAAAACACCTCCATTACAAAGCTATATCAAAAACTCTTTTATACCACAAACTGGTTTTTCAGAAGTAATAAAAGAATCAGGAGCAGATTCTTATTCGTATGGAAGAGAGAAAGTGTGTTCCAAAGGACCTGAAGTACAGTTACATCAAAAGCGGGCAGAAATGTTTCTTCCACAAATTAACAGATACAGTGAAAATGCAGATTATTGTAGATACCCAGAATATTCTCATCCCAGTAAAGCAAAGCATAATAAGAGTACAAACTTCAGTGTCCAAGATAGTAAAAAATTAACAAATGGAATATCTGAAGCACCAGCTGTGGATACAGATACCTACAGTAAACTATTTCAAGTTAAACCAGCAATTCAGAAAAAAATTGAAGATACAATTCCAGATCAGCAGAACTTTACATTTTCTAAAACTTCAGGACTATTATCAGAAAAGCAATTTGCAAATGAACCTTCATTTACCACTGACTTCGGGTTAAAATCTGAGTATGGACTAAAATCTCATGCAGCTTGTCCAGGGCCTAGTGATTTTGCAAATGCCACAGAAAAACAGCTCTTTCCTAAATCTGATCTCCAGACTTCTGAATATTTTAAATCAGTGGCTCTGTTATCAAACTCAGTAACCACTTCAGCAGGCACTAGTGTAAGGCCAACTTGGATGAATATTCAAACTAAAAACAATACTTCAGTCTTGTACCAGAATCCAAGCACCTTGATGAAGTTGAGTAGCCATCTGTCTGCTACTCCAAAAGGTTCCAATAATTCGAATGATTTTTCTCACTTGTCATCTTCAAATTTAACTTTAAATAGTAACTTGTTTCAGAAATTCTGCCAAGAAAATCCTTCAGCATTTTCTAGTTTTGATTTTGGTTACAACACCACAGAACGAATTCAGCCTGCTAATTGTATGGAAGGACTAACTAAGGTTGGAGAAGAGAGTCTTTTTGAATCAGTTGCTGATAAAAAAATTAAGCAGTCAAATGGTTTTTGTGAGAACTATTCAGCTCAACAATATGGGATCACTGAAAATTTGAACAAATACAACTTTCAGGCTAAGCCGCAAAATGGACATTATGATCCTGAGGAAGGACAAAAACATTTAGATGGATTGCCACAGAACACATACCAGGATCTGTTGGAGTCCCATGGTCACTTTAATAGCCACAGACAGGGAAGTGGAGACAATAATATTGTCAATAGCCGTGTAAATCGCACACAGACTTCCTGCTTTTCAAACAATTATATGATGGGCGATTTAACACACAATCATAACTTTCAACAACTTGGTTCAAATGGCTTTCCCTTGCGATCCATGCATCCATTTGGCCATTCAGTTGTTCCTCTGATGGATTCCTATGATTTGTTTTCTTACGATGATTTAAGTAATTTATATCCTTATTTTAATGATATGATGTATGGTGATGGTTCTTTCTCTGGTTTTGTACCAACATTTGGCTTTCAAAGACCAATTAAAACTCGTAGTGGGCCTGCCAGTGAACTTCATATTAGACTGGAAGAATGTTATGAACAGTGGAGAGCGTTGGAAAAGGAAAGAAAAAAGGTAATAACCAGAATTATTTATACAAAAGAGAGTTCCATTATACTATGACATGACTAATTCTATGTTCTGTAGATAGCAAGTTTAAATCTAGACAGTTATTATTGTGTTATGGTCTAAAGGTGATGAAGTCCTAAAATGGGGTTTAGGGAGGAAATTAACATTTTCTGTAAAGTGGACTGAAAACAGGAAATAAGAAATTTTAAATCTTGATATCTGTGATTATGTGCCTTGGCTGCAGCTCCATAGTTAAGCTTGAATTGAATTTTGCACTTAAAACAGGGTTTAACTTCTCTTGCATTATGCTGCAAGTTTTCACCAAAACTGCAGCACTTACTGTTTGAGTGTACAATGAATTTCCAGAGAATTTACAAGTATTTCCATTAATTGGGTTAGGAGTTAATTTTAAAATTGATCCTTTAAGAAATTTAACAACTGGTGTCACTTTTTTTTTATATTGCCTAACAATCTTTATAATGGAATAGCAGACTTTTCAAACTTCTCTTACAGTTAACTCACTGGACTCTTGGCATAGGCTGTATTTGACGCCTTATTTAGGATTACAAGTAACTTTTTGTTGTTTTTTCATAAATAAAATTTTGCCCTTTAACAAGGACCGAAGAATAATGTTCTTCTACAGAGAATTCCATAAAGATCTGCCTTCTTTCTAAGGGTATGTCTACACAACTGTGCAAACAGTGCTTTGAAGTTATGGCTTAGGCTGGAGATCGGGCTCTGAAGCCCAGCCTAGGCAGGGGGCTGGGCTTCGGAGCCAGAACTCCAGCCTGAGCTGTAACTTAAAAGTGCCGTCTGCACAGCTATTTTTAGAACACTAATGCAAGCCCCTGTAGCCTGAACCTGTCAACCTGGGCTAGGAGGCTCCAAAACACTGTGTAGACATACCCATAATGGCCGCCATTTCCGGTTCTCAGTAGCATTAAAGCCATAGCCTGTCCCTAGAAAATATGAAACTTTCTCAGTTAAACTTGTGGCATAAGCTTTTGTGGGCTAAAACCCACTTCATCAGATGCATGGAGTGAAAAATACAGTAGGCAGGTATATATATTACAGCCCACGAAAAGATGGGAGTTGCCTTACCAACTGGCGGGAAGGTGTCAGTGCTAACAGGGACAGTTCAAGGTGGAAGTGGCCTATTCCCAACACTTGACAAGAAGGGGTGAATATCAACAGAGGGGAAATTACTTTTTGTAGTGATGCAGCCACTCTCAGTCTTTATTCAGGCCTCATTTGATGGTGTCAAGTTTGCAAATTAATTCCAGTTCTGCAGTTTCTCATTGAAGTCTGTTTTTGAAGGTTTTTTTTGTTCAAGAATGTCCACTTTTAAGTCTGTTATAGAGTGTCCAGAGAAACTGAAGTGCTCTCCTACTGGTTTTTGAATGTTACAATTCAGACCGAGTTTTAGCCCATGCAAGTTTATGCCCAAATAAATTTGTTAGTCTTTAAGGTGCCACAAGGACTCCTTGTTTTTTTTTTGCTGATACAGAATAACTCCGAAACTTCTCAGTTAAACTTGTTCCCCTTCACCATCTGACACCATAGGGACCGTCCATCTTCCACTGGGGAAGTTTAGCTAATGGGAAACAGTGGGCCTCTGGCCATGTTAAAAGAGTAGTTCTTTCTGAGTTTTTGTGAGGAAACTCCAGTCTCTGTTGAAAGACAAGCTCTGCTATGAAAAATATTGATAAAAATTACCATTAATCCCAAAGATTTATTTTCAAAATCTCATTGTTGCACCAGATTTGCTAAAGAGCAGGAGGGAGGAGGAGCTAATGGTTGTGTGTGTATATGAGAGAGAGACACAGAGGGAGCAATGTGTCTGTGCATATGGAGAGGGGGAATGCTGAAAGTGCAGGAGTAAGAGGGAAACTAAGTTCGTGTGTCTGCAGAACAGTATAGAAGGCTCAAGAAGGAGGGGGAATTTGGAGAACAGGCAGAAAGGGTAAATTGGGGTGTATATGCTCAGGCTGCATTGGTGAAACAAAATAATTGCAAACCTTGCTTATTTGGCCAGTATGCTCTGCCTGCTTTGTGCTGCTCCAGAGTGGCATAAAATGGCCACAGTATATTGGTGAATCTGGTCATAAAAAAAACAAAAAACCTTGGTTTGAAAAATTTCATATTTTCAAATCATTAAATTATGGTAAATTTCATGGTAAATTTCTCCCTGAGTATTTTGTTTAATATTCATATGAAATTTTGAAATAAAAAATAAGGAAATTCCAGACAAAAACTCAAGAATCATGCATCCGATGAAGTGGGTACTAGCCCATGAAATGCATCCGATGAAGTGGGTATTAGCCCACGAAAGCTTATGCTCTAAAATTTTAGTTAGCCTGTAAGGTGCCACAGGACTCTCACTCAGACAAAAACTGTTAAAATGGAATTAAGGTTGAGAATACATACAATTAATTCAAGATTAAGTACATTGCAGGGATGTTGTTATCCAAAATCCAACCATTGTTAACCCAGGAAATGTGAGGTAAGGTTTAAACTTGAAAAAATCCAAACAGTAAATGCAGTTAGGGCAGCCAATAATCTTTACTCTGTCCTTTTGTGACACCATTAATTTAATTTTGGACAAAAAGCATTAAAATTCCTTAATCCTACAGTTATTGCATGATGCCTTTACAAGGAAGAGTTAAGAAAGTGATCTAATTCTGCACTTTTGTACCTTAAATTTAGATTTCTTACAATTTTAACCGTACTTCTTAAGTGTTAACAAAACTTGATTTAGGTATAATTGCAACATCCCTGTAATATATTTTTTCTGAAATTACTGGTATGTACTGTAACCGTAGCTCTATCTTGAAGTAGTTATTGTCTGTAAATTAATTTAATCAACATTAAAATATACACAAATCAGCCTTATCCCTTCTATTAAAAGAAAGAGCAGTTATGAAAATGGGTTATGGTGCCTACTGTTGGCAAAATGAGTGTCCAGTGCGCATAGTCTGAGGATACAAATTTTACTGTGAAGGCTAGATCTACAAAGGGATTTTGACATCTAAGTCCAAAATTTAGATCCTCAAAACCCAGCTCAGGTGCTGCCTAACTCTGTAGGTGCCTACGTTTCTGCCAGTCCCCCTGGCACTTAAATATTTAGGATAGAGAATGACTGTCTCTCTACAGCGCAGTGTTCAGGGCGTTCATCTGGGAAACCCAGATTCCAGTCCCTGCTCCTATGAATATTTAAGTATTTCATACAATGTGGAACAACTTTAAAAAGAGAGTTTGAGAGGGCTGAGAATATCTTATAGTCTGCTAGCCAGGTACACACACCTAGGAGGTGGAAGACCTAGGTTCAAGTTCAAATTTTGGAATTAAGCAGAGTGGGGACTTGAACCTGGGTTTCCAGTATTCTGGAGGAGTGCCCTAATCAGTAGATTATAAGAGGGCGCATAATAACAATCACCTTCTCTTTCTCACTCTTTTCAGGAGAAAGCAAACTCAGGAGAGCATTAGGTTACTACCCTGGAGTTAGGTACTTAACTCCCTTTGACAGGGAGGGCTTAGTCCCATCCCTCTCCTGGGCATTTTCTGGTGATTTGTTTAGGCAGCTCTCCAATCAGTTTGCTAACTTCTGTGAATCCTATTCTTCAGGATTTAACTACCCATGCATCATACAGGGAGCCTGGGTGTCTAACTCAGAGCTATGGATTCCACGAGGCAACAGGACACCTAAATGTTAGAAATTGCAATCCTGAGTCCTCTTTGTGGAGCTAGCCTTAAATACTTAGTTTAACTACAGTCATTCTTGAAGCTTCTTTGAAGTTAATGAACAGCTTATTCCCTTTAAATGTCAGAGGATTGCCAAATCCACTTTGGGAGCTAGTGATCTGGTGTTACGTGTCTGCTCATTGAGCAGACTGAATGCTAGCCCAAACTAGCAGCTTTCAAGCCACATGATTTTTACAACTATATTAATTTCAGCACCTACATTTAAAGAATTTTTAGGAAAAAAGGTTCCTGGGGTAAAGATATCACTCTTAATATCCAATAGTTTATTGTTGTTCCCTACAAGAATAATTAGACAACACACTTCATTAACATCACAAGAAAACTTGTCATATTTTTTCTCAGACTGAATCTGCTCTTGCCAAGAACTACCCAGGGAAAAAGGTTTCCAGTACTAACAACACTCCAATTCCAAGGTTGACATCAAACCCATCAAGAGTTGATCGTTTAATTGTGGATCAGCTACGTGAACAAGCCAGAGTGAGTTGACTAATAATAATGGCATAAAATTGTTAGATTACTTATATACTTGTTATAAGTGGGAGACCTCATGAAACATATATTCTTTACAATTAAGTAAAGTTAGAAAGGATATCTTGAAATAAACTCAAACTACAAAACTCGTAAACATATAAACTTAAGAAGTGGCACGATGTCTGTTCTCCTAGCCCTTTGAATTATTACTGTGGAATGGTTCCCACTGTCCCTAGCAACTGATTTTATTTACCCTTTGTGTGAAGGTATTCTGCCCCAGTTCCTTACATTACTTCTACTTTCCTCACATTTATGTTATGTCCTAGTTTTTGACTCTTCCACCCCACGCTTACCACTGTAAGTTCTGTCACCTGTATGAATCTCTTTTCTAATTTTAGGTCACTTTAGATTCATCATTACAAAAAAGCCCAAATCCTTTAATATCTAGCATAATTTAGATTCTTCAGGTTTGGTATCATTGTCCTGTACTATGTCCTTTCCCAAAGACTGCAATATAACTCACAGTATTCCAGTTGAAGTCTGAATCCTTCTGGAATGGTATCGCCTTTTTTCATACTTTATTCTGCTAATGAAACTTAGTACTGTGTTTATTATTTTTACTGCTGTTGTGTAATGGGATTATTAGAAGATGTTAATGGAATAGATAACTGTCATAGCCAAATGATCTCCTTTTCTTCATGTCAAGAAATAAAACTGATTTAAAAATGTACTATCACCATTTGACAGTTTCATATCCCAGTATGTCTTAGAGTAGTACAACTCAATTCACCTGAGATATCACTGTAGTGGGGGGATGTAACATGATGCATCCATTTATAGACAGATTTACAGCCCAACTGTCCAACAATTTGGGATATGAAGGGAATTAAATAGAGAAGTATAGGTGGACTGCATGTAAATGCCCAGCTTAGGACTTTGCTAGAACACCAAGATCAAAAAATAGAAGTCAGCCGTCCTACAGTCTCGTTGGGTTGCTCATGTTTCATTTAATAGGTTTGCTTCTTGTTTTGAACTGCAAAATTTCATTAGAAAATAAGCTCAAATACTTAAAATAAGAAACTGCTTGATGCTTACAGGTTTTATATATGTGTACACAATGATTAAAAATACAGTGTTTTGATGGGATAAGAACATTTTTAGAGGGTTGGGGGGCTGAAAAGTTATTGAATAAGAATAATAGATGCTGAATGGATAGGCAGGTATTCTGGGCTGGTGAGTAGACAGGGATTGAACCAGGGGCATCAGAAGCTTCCCAACAATGGGGGGCCACTGGTGCCTGAACTGTGGCCCTACCCTCCAGCACTGCCCTTTCCCTTCGAGGCCCTGCACCTTCCCTCTGAGCCCTCGCACTGCCTCTTCCCCACCAAGATCCTGCCTCCTCCCTCTCATGGCTCGTCCTTATGGCTGGTAAAAAGTGGGAGGGACCATGGTCCCCTGGTCCTCGCTGTTCTGGCACTTTTGGATTGAACATAGCTGAGAACTGAGGGAAAGCAGTATATAATTTTAAAAATAAAATGCAGAGAATTGATAGTGACTAGCTAGAAGGGACTGCTAGCAATGGTTTCTGTAGTTTATTTTATTTTTAAATTATTATTTATATATATATAATTTAATAAAAATTATTAAAAATTTATTTTTTTAAATAAATTAATAAGATGTATGCTTCCCCCACTCTTTTACCATTATATGTTCTTGTCTTTTTAGACTGAGCTTTTTTGGAGTAGGGACCATAATTCCTGTGTTTTCAAAACACTTTACATATAATAGGTGCTACCAAAATTGAAATAATAAAGGAAGGGTATGGGCTTTTTTTTTTTTTTTTTTTTTTTAAGGAGAATGCTATTTACACTCAGTTTTGCTCATTGGTGAAAGAAAATACAAAGCATAATTGATATTTTTGTAAAACTCTATTAACCAAAGTGTGGTAAAGAGCTTCTTCCACAGTGGAGGGATTTTTCCAGCTTTGTTCCATATTTCAAAGGTGGACCGGGAGAGAAAATGTTAGAGATTTTCAAAAACTGTACAGGGGTTTTAGCGCACACACTTCTGCAATTACTAATGGAAGAAGTGTTGCTGAATAGTCCACACTGTCCTGAAAATCTCAACTATTGTTTTTAACAAAGCATTTCAATTGTTTTTAAACAAATTTCAGCCTTGATGCTTTACTAACATGGTTCTTAGTCGTAAAGTATGTCTTTTCAGCTAGAGCAGTAAGTTCTCAGGGAAGCTGTAGGGCCACAAGTGTGTTTAACAGAGGAGCTGGCATTCAGCTTTGGGACGAAGATGCAAAATCTGAGCCTGTATCTACTCCAAAGTGTGGAATGAAGGCAAAGGCTAAGATTTTCAAAACAGACTGGTAATTTTGAGTGCCTGATTGAGACACTTTCTGAAAATCAGTCCCTTTTTAAAGGTATCCCAAGTTGGGTACACAAACATCGAGGCACCCAAAATCACTAGTTAATTTTGGAAATCTTGGCTGAAAAGCCCATCAGTACTGTTTTCTGTTTTTTTACTATCCCCAAACCAAGCTCTGTTTGGCTTCTTGTGTGGAGAAGATAAAATTACAGGTAAGGATTTTACCTATTTCCAAAGCATATTTTGTAGCAGGATTATATTCATTCCTATTCTACTTCAGTTTAATTTTAACTTAAGTCTAGATGAAGACAACATGATCTGTAACAGATATCAAATGTTCATTAGGTCGTGACTTTACTTGGAAAAATGGAACGTCTTCGCAGTTCTCCCCTTCATGCTAATATCTCCACTGCTCTTGATAAACACCTGGAGGTAATTCATATAGTGCAGTCACGTAGAAAGGATGAAATTGTAAATGCTTCAAATCGGCAAAGACATGGAGCTCCGAGATGCCAAGATGACAGAGGTATACATGTCCTTCTACAGTCTCCTACTGTAGCAGAATAAGTCTAAATCTATCACAATTACATAATAGGAAATAGTGCTTTATTTTATTTTTTAATTTTTATTATGAGACTTTGATTTGAGTTTTTGACTCTTTTTGACTCAGGAAAAAATGGCAGAATTTTTAATGGTTTAAACTGATTCCTTTTAGCTAGGAATGTAGAGTAAAATTTTTTGAACAGTAGGTAAATGTAATTAACCAATTGATAAGAGGTGAACAGGAGGTGTAGATATAAGTAGCAAGTTCATGCAGCTAAGCAAGAGGTTTCTATATTGAACTCATCACTCTAGTACCGAAGGCCCAGTTTCAAAAGTATTTAGGCATTAGGAGTTAGGTGCCAACGTACCTTTGAGGATCTGGGTCTAAATGCCTAAAATCATTTGTGCCATTTCCACTTACTGATTTAAGGCGCTATATTGATAGACTCAGAAGGGAGTCTCAACCCATCCTCATAGGGCAGCAATACAGAGTTCTGAGTGTTCCTCAGGAGTTCATCTAATCTCAGTGAAAAACATTTCTCAAATGGTGTCCTAATATTAATATTTAGTGGACATGTAATACCCTTTCTTCCCCACAGATGTGTTTGCCCTCGCTTTGGCAATTAAAGAGATGAGTATAGCAACACGCAAAGCACGTACTACCCTTTGGTGTGCACTTCAGATGACCCTGCCAAAAACTACCACAGTAGCTGGACAAGTAGACATGGAGAAAGCTTTTCAGGAGATGGTACAGTCTGATGATAAAGCATGTGAAAATATGAATAGCAGCAACCTCTTGAACCAGAGAGGTGAAACAAACAAACACTAATTAAATGTTAAACCATGCAAGAGTAAAATTTGCAGTGTGGGTTTAGCAAGACACAGGGTATTGTGAATATTTTAAATGAACTCTTAAAGCTTGAAAAATTATTTGATTTTTCTTCCAAATTTAAAGATAATAGCTGAATGAAGCAAGTTCAGCTTCTAAAAAAAGAAAGTCCAATTTTTAACTAATTGGAGACAAACCCACTGAACTAACAGATTATATTAGCAGCTTCAGCAATACATTAACTGGTCAGATTTGTTACTTTAAGTGATGTGATTATTTTTAACTGCCACTCTGCAGTGCAGGTAAGTACCAGTGTGAAATTATTCTGAGTGATAAGTTTCTTTTAGGTTTGCCTTAGTAAACATGTTTTCAAATAATGAATCTCAGTGACTGTAACCCACCGTAGGCTGCAGTCTAGTAACAGACAAGTTTTGATTGTGATGTAAAAATGTTTTCCTTATCAAACTAATACCTGGAAACAGGAGGAAAGCAATGCTAAACATACCCAGTATTAATGTAAAAATTAAATATTTAAAATATTGACATATTTATGAATCTGAAATTTTAGAATCTAAATTTATGAAAGGAAATGCACCAGATTCTCCTAAATTAGTGATATTATAAAACTGCCATTGTGAAACCATGCAATGTAGTGAAGGTAAAACTTGTTCAAATCATTTGTGCATATTCTTTAAAAAAAATTATACCTCTGTTTTAAAATATTTAAGTGTAATCAAAACATTACATTTACACAATCTGAATCTTAAAAAGCTGCAAAGCAGCTGAAATAATGAGTATTGTTCTTATACCCTTGGTTTAATATTTTTAAAGAGGGTATCACGAGGTTCTGAAATGTATTTTTTTTAAAGTTACTCTTTAGCTAGTTTGGTTTGAGATTGGTTAGTGTATATTTTGTTAAATTTATTAGTTTATTTCTGTATTTTTGAAAGCTATTGAATGCTTGGCTTTTTCTGTGTTGCTTATCTCTTAATATCTTTGTACTGAATGTGAATAATTTATTCATTAATATGAAATGTTGATATTATGTGGCTCAGGAGATCTTGAGTTTTAACAATTCTAGCATGGAGTTAAACTATAATGTGTGGAATAAATTTATTGAGCTATCCTTGGCTAGATACACTGATATTTTAAATATTGGTGTTCTTCTTAGTTTTAGAAATCCTGGTATGCAAAAAGTGTAATCACACCACATAAATTGTCTTTGGATGACGTGAGAGAGAAACTGATTGAGAACACAGGATAAACTGTAGTAGAACTATTTTGATCATTGATATGACTTACAGTACTGCCAAAATTAATTGCATAGGGGCAGCAAAATATAATACAGCATCATACCACAGTAGTCACTGCACAAAGACTGGTTAAGTTTGACGTAAGACAAGTTGGATGTTATGAAAACAAATATTGTACTGAATTTAGTCTGGTAAGAAATAAAGTAGCTTTAGTTGAAAAGCGTTGTTTTACTCTGCATGTGCATGTTTGAATATGTTTTAGTGAATTAGACTCTTTATGTGCATGTTGATGTAATGAAGGCTAATTTTATATTCTCATCAGGAAATGAGATTACTGAATTGCATTCATAGGGGTTTTGACAGTAAAGTTACAGAACTTAAAGAATGCCAGCTTTGTAATCAGATTAAATATACCATAGAGAACTAAACATTTTTGCAATGGATCATAAGGATTTTTTAACTGGTTTCCACATTAACTATGGTTAATAAAAGCCAGAAGCTGGCAGAGCCTGCCTACTTTAGGAATCCAATAGATTTAGCTGAAATTCTGGTAGTACAGGAACTCTTGACTTAAAGTCGTCCCGGTTAACGTTGTTACGTTGCTGATTAATTAGGGAACATGCTTGTTTAAAGTTGGGCAATGCTCCCTTCTAATGTTGTTTGGCAGCCGCCTGCTTTGTCCACTGCTTGCAGGAAGAGCAGCCTGTTGCAGCTAGGTGGTGAGTGGTTGGAACCAAGGTGGACCAGCAGCTCCCTGATCCCCAAAGTTCTCTGTGCAGCAGCTGCCCACCCTCCCCCACCACTGCCATGTGCTGCTCCTGCTCTCTGCCTTGGAGCTGCTCCCCGAGACTCCTGCTTACTGTGGGGGGCGGGGAACAAGAGGGGGACTAATGTCAGGGTGTCCCCCTCGCTCCTGCACCCTGCTTACCCCATCTTCTATAGAGCAGGGACACATGACAGGGGGAGGGAGGGAGCTTCCAGGCAGCAGCTGCAGCTCAGCTTGCTGATCTAATTAACAAGGGAGTATACTTAAAGGGGAAATGTGCATCTCTCTCTCTCTCTCTCTCTCTCTCTGTATGTGTCTCTGGGCTTGGTTACACTGGCGCTTTATAGTGCTCTAACCTTGCTGGCTCAGGGGTGTGAGAAATCACCCCCCTGAGTGCGGCAAGTCTGAGCGCTTTAAAGCGCTAATGTGGACAGGCTCCAAGCGCTGGGAGCTGCACTTGGAGCTAATCCCCTCATGGAGGTGGATTACCAGAAGCTCTGGGAGAGCTCTCTCCCAGCACTCACCTGTGGCCACACTCGCACTTCAAAGTGCTGCCGTGGGAGTGTTCCCGCAGCAGTGCTTTGAAATTTCAAGTAGAGACAGAAGGCTTGGCTACGTCTGCCCTCCGTCTGCCCTCCCTCCTTTCCTGCTGCCTTGTAGAGTGTGAGAGTTAACCCTTGAGGGCTCAGCCAATTGCTAGTTCATCATTTAGGAGCAAGGCATTCCCTGGGAAATATCCCACCCTGATTCCTCCACCTCAGCCAAGCTTCACAATCATCATCACTGTGTACCAGTATTAAACTGTTTGTTTAAAACTTATACTGTGTGTGTGTGTATACACACACCCAGTGTCCAAGCTCTCCATGCACTGTATGAGGAGAGTTAGGTGCCTAAGGAAGGAATCCTTAGAAACCAGCAAGCAGAGCAAGATGACTTAAGGTAGCCAGGAGTGAAATGGCAAGGAGAGGGGCTTAGATGCCTAAATGGTTGATCTTGTGCACCTGGCTGACAGGACAGACAGGTACCTCTCTCCACTTGAGATCCTCAGCTGGAGTTTGGAACTGTTGATAAAGTCCAGTCCTGTTTGTTGAAGACAAGACAAAAGCGGAAAGGAAAAGAACAGCAAAGAAAGAAAACACAGCTTCTGCTTGTGGAGCTGACTCTTACTTGCAACCTCACTGCTAAAGAAACATAGGCACAGCATATAGTCTCATTAGCCACTCTGAGACCTGTGAAACTTGGAACAGCATCAGGCTGTTTAGACAGGTCTTTCTGATCACAGGATCACAGTTGTATTGTGAAAGAGACAGTCTTGCAAAGCCAGACTCTTAAACAGACAGTAAAGATAGATGAGAAATAAGGTGGGGAGGAAAATGACCCTATGAGGGAGGGGATAAGAGTAGGAACTTAAATCTCACATTCAAGATGTTGGGGAGTTAGCTAACACTGGTAGAGATGTCATCAGTCCCCTCTTCCTGCGTGGTCTAGTCAGGAGATCTCTTAATATTGGGACGATGAAGGTCCAATGATGTAATGGGTCCTGGGGTCCCAAGAGGTGGTGGGGGTGTCAGCTATGATGATAAAGTTTGCTTCTTTCAGTCCAGACTAGCGTTTTGATCCTCCCCATGTTTTAAGTCTCTCTTAAGAAATAGCCCATCCCCACATTATTTTGTCCACCAATCAGGCCTAATTTCTGAATTTCTAATGTTGGTCTATTAATTTCTGATTCCGTTCTTGCCTTGATCTCAACACAATCCGTTGGTGGTATAAGTAGACTTTTTTTGTTGGACTAATTGTTTTTCTGTCTACTTTTTCTATCTTTTCATGTAACATTCTGAGCTTGATTTTAATTACCTTAGACAACTTAGAATTCATGCCTCTGCACAATACCATCCACATGTGGGTAGTCTACATCCAGCCTTCCTGCTGCAGGGTCTCACATATCAGGTTTGAGGGGTGCACACCTACAGGATCGGGGACCACTGGTGAGAGAGGCATTCTTCCACCTAGTTTGAAAATCCCACTTTAGGGCCTCTGGGGTTTAGACTTGAGCTATGACTCCAAGCAGCTTGTTAGCTGTGAAGGGAGGACATGTCAGGGCTTAGGTGGCTTTGTGGCTGCCATCTGGTGGAAACCTAGGACTAGTGTACACTGCAGCTGAGAGCATGGTACCCTGCCTGGATGGACAGACGTATGGTAGCTCAGCTGGTATTAGCACACGAAAAATAGCAAGGTGTACATTGTTGCACTGGTGGATGCTCAGGCTAGCCACTCCAGCTTGGACACATGGCTTTAGGTGGATTTGAGCTCCCACCCAACCGCTCAGGTCTCAGATCAGGAGACTAGCCTGAGCCACAGTGTCCACACTGATATTTCTAGCACACGTAGTTTGAATTGAGCTAGAATAATAGAATATCAAGGTTGGAAGGGACCTCAGGAGGTCATCTAGTCCAGCCCCCTGCTCAAAGCAGGACTAACCGCAACTAAATCATCCCAGGCAGGGTTTTGTCAAGCCTGACCTTAAAAACCGCTAAGGAAGGAGATTCCACCTCCATGCTAGGTAACCCATTCCAGTGCTTCACCACCCTCCTAGTGAAAAAGTTTTTCCTAATATCCAACCTAAACCTTCCCCACTGCAACTTGAGACTATTGTTCCTAGTTCTGTCATCTGGTACCACTGAAAACAGTCTAGATCCATCCTCTTTAGAACCCCCTTTCAGGTAGTTGAAAGCAGCTATTAAATCTCCACTCAGTCTTCTCTTCTGTAGACTAACCAATCCCAGTTCCCTCAGCCTCTCCACATAAGTCGTGCTCCAGGCCCCTAATCATTTTTGTTGCCCTCCTCTGGACTCTTTCCAATTTTTCCACATCTTTCCTGTAGTTTGGGCTCCAAAACTGGACACAGTACTCCAGATGAGGCCTCTCCAATGTCGAACAGAGAGGAATGATCACGTCCCTCGATCTGCTGGCATTGTCCCTACTTATACAGCTCAAAATGCCGTTGGCCTTCTTGGCAACAAGGGCATACTGTTGACTCAGGTCCAGCTTCTCGTCCACTGTAACACGTAGGTCCTTTTCTGCAGAACTGCTGCCTAGCCATTTGATCCCTAGTCTGTAGCAGTGCATGGGATTCTTCCGTCCTAAGTGCAGGACTCTGCACTTGTCCTTGTTGAACCTCATCAAATTTCTTTTGGCCCAATCCTCTAATTTGTCTAGGTCCCTCTGTATCCTATCCCTACCCTCCAGCATATCTATCACTCCTCCCAGTTCAGTGTCATCTGCAAACTTGCTGAGGGTGCAGTCCATGTCATCCTCCAGATCAGGAGTGGGCAAACTTTTTGGCCAGAGGGCCACATTGAGGTTTGAAATTGTGCGGAGGGCCGGATAGGGAAGACTGTACCTCCTCAAAATCCTGGACCCGCCTCCTATCTGACCCTCACCCACTTCCCGCCCCCTGACTGCCCCCCTCAGAACCCCCAACCCATTCCCCCCCCCCCGCCTTGTCCCCTCCCTGGCCGGGAGCCGGGTGGAGCATGGGGAGCCACGGGGCCCCACGATCCCTGGCTGGGGCCAGGTTGAGGAGTGCCCGGCTGAGTAAGGTAAGCAAGGGGGGGGGCTAGGATGGGGGGATCTCGGGAGGGGGTAGTCAGGGAACAAAGCAGGGGGGCTTAGATAGGGGTGGGGTCCTGGGGGTGGTGGTTAGGGTGGGAGGAATCTCAGGAGATGGGTAGTCAGGGAACAAAGCAGGGGGGCTAGATGGGGGGTGGCATCCAGGGGGGTGGTTAGGGTGGGGGGATCTCGGGAAGGGGCAGTCAGGGAACAAAGAGCAGGGGGGCTTAGATAGAGGGTGGGGTTCTGGGACAGCAGTTAGAGTGGGGGGGATCTCCGGAGGGGGCAATCGGGACAAGGAGTGGGGGGGGAGGGGTTGGATGGGTTGGGGTTTCTGAGAGGGGCAGTCACGGGGCAGGAAGTAGGTGGGGGTCAGATAGGGGACAGGGACAGGCTGTTTGGGGAGGCACACAACAGCCCTCCGCACAATTTTTAACCCCAATGTGGCCCTCGGGCCAAAATGTTTGCCCACCCCTTCTCTAGATGCCTTTTGGTGTAGGAAGCTTAGCCCTACCTGGATGTCCACATACAAGATGGACGGACACTTAGTACGCTAGACCTGGATATTGTCTGTTTATTGTTTTAGGATATTTTTCTCTGAAATGCTTTGGTTCTAAACCAATAATTTACATGACAAAGGCTGTCTGGGCAATGGATGCCACTGGCTATAACTCCTGAGGAGTGGAAGGGCAGCTACTGAACACAAGTTGGGCCTGAGGCAATTGGGACTGCATCCCAAGAGAGGTGATGGCTGAAGGCCTGGGGTAAGTGCACTTGCACAAGATGGGGCAGAGGTGCAGTTAGCTTGCGAACTGTGACAGGTGTCTGTCTCAGTTAAGAGCAATTGCACCTGTATCTCCCCCACCCAGTCCATCAAAGATACAGATTCTATGTCTTTGGCTCCTTGGCTATCACCTCTCTTGGACAGACACACACATCTCTCTCCACCCTGAGCAGGGTTTTTCCAGGCAGCACAGTTCCCAGCCTACCCTCTATTATCCCCAGCAAGCCAGACTGCCTACACAAGCCAGCATCTGTGCTGTGCTTGCTCTCCAAAGGCTAACAATGTAATTGCCAGCAGTTATGAGTTACCACACAGCACTTTATAAGCAAAGAGATTTATTCTTAAGGTGAAAGCATTACAGAAAAAAGTATTAAAAACAATACAAGAACCTACATGTATGCTAATAGGCTTACCAGAGAACATCTCTCAACTGTAAAAAGGGCTTGGCCAGAGTGAGTTCTTCAAACCCCGCAAAGGCAGTTTTCTGTGGTTACAGGTTAATAGCCATCTTAGCTCAGAACTAGTCCATCCATGGCTAAGTCAGTCTTTTCTTTATAGAGTTTGGATCTTGGGAACAGGTAATCAGACAATGGCCCACTCCTCAGATCATAGCTTCAAAAGGTAAGGATTTTTGTATAACTGAAGGGAGAATTTGTACTCACTTCTCCCAAGAGAGGTTCTATACAATCCTGGCCCACAATAATACATATATTTTACGTTTAATACAATAGACACCACAGATACTTAATTCAAAGGAGTTTTTTCCAAAGATATTATCATATCTGTTGCATCTCCCACTAAAGAAGTGGGTGTGAGTAGGCTCGTTGACTGGAACCTGAGGGGCACCCATTGACTTGTTTCTTGGACAGAGCATCAGTAACCACATTTACATTCCCTTTCACATGAATCACACCCACATCGGCGTTCTGGAGCACCAAACTCCATTTTAGCAGCTTGGTGTTTGTCCCTTTCATTTGATAGAGCCATTTGAGTGGTCAGTATACAGTGAAATGTCACCCAGCAAAGTCAGGCTTTAGCTTCCTTGAAGGCCCGTATCATAGCCAAACATTTGTTTTCCACTGTTGCATAATTTTTCTGTCAGAAAAGCAATTTCTTGGTCAGATACGCTCTGGGGCATATCTCCCCCGCTTTTCAGCAGTTTGCATCTGTCCACGCCCTGTGTCAGAGACTTCTTCGAGTGCTTGCATGTCTATTCCAATGCAGGTATTTGTGTGCCATGAGCATAACTGCTGGAAATTTTTTCTTTAGTAGTATCTGTCTGGTCAGCTCTAGTGCCCTCTGGCATCGCACACTTATAGTGCCAGTAAAAGGGCCTGCTGATCCTGCCCTCCTTCAGTTCCTTCTTACCCTCACGATGGTTGCTGGAACCCCTGGTTGCTTAGGCAATCTCTTTCCTTAGTGGTTCTCTCTCTAGAACGTGATGTAAATAGTTCGTTGATTAGATATCAGTTTTTAATAGTTTTAGGTAGTTGAGAGAGCTTGGACAACCCTCCTGCTTTGTACAGTGGAGCTGTCCATAGTCCTGGTGCCTAGGCATGGCCCAGTCACCAGGACTTCAGACTTTTGTGTTGTATGCAACAGGTCCATGCCCTTGAGCAACCTGCACTCAAGCAGCCTCAAGTGCGTAGGAGGAGCTCACAGGAAGGACTTTAAACCTCATACCCAGAAGGACCGTGCTGCTCGCTTGAAGGTCCTGCTCAGGAAGGAGGAGGTTCTAAGACCAACCTTGGAGCCATATTCAGACTCGGCATTGAGCACCTCAGCCTCAGTGCAGAGCATGCCTCCGTCCTTGAGAGCTTCCTGGCGCTGATCATCTTCTCTGGTGCCAAAGAAAAAGCACCACAAGGACATGGAAAAAAGCTGGTCCCCAGTGCCAACGGACAGAGGGGAGCAGGACAGAGCGAGACTCACATCAGTCTGCTTTTCACCTCCGTCCTGCACCACTGTCAGGTGCCCCCAGGGATGGGGCAGCAGTGTCCTTTGCGGTCGACCCCCACCCCCAGACTAGCACATGTAGTACCATCGATCCCTGAAGCATTTGCAGCTCTTAGAGATCTAATACCCTGCCAGTACCAGGCTCTCTGGAGGGTCAAGATGCTGCACCAGTGGTATCCCCAAGAGGTTTGGGGAGAGTTGGCACCAACAACTAGACCAGCACCATGCCACCTATCCAAAGGCAAGCTGGCGTTTACAGCACTGAGGTCCCCTAGGCAGCCTTCCTTGGCTCCCAGAGGCACAGCTCTGCCCTGCTCCCCATAGCACGCCTCCTTCCTAGCAACATCTCACTTGGAGGAGGAAGTGAACTTTCAGCATCAAAGCAGCCCCTGGCTGCTCCCACTCCTTTGCAGCCACAAGTTCATCAGGCCATCCTGGTTCTTGCTCACAGTCCCTTTTGAGGCCCAACCACAGTACACTGGCCTTTCTGGAACCTGCAGGGGCCCCTTCCAGAAGATCCTATTTGGTTGTCTCATAGGCCAGGGCATCACAGGCACTAGGCAGGGACACCCCAGAACCAGACCCCAGGCTCCTGCTGGCAGCGATAGAGGCATCCCAGCCAATTTTAGCATCCTTGTTGTCCTCTCCAGATGAGGCCACAACAGTGCCTGGAGCCTCCCCACTGACAAATGACCATAAGATTTAAGACCTCATGAAGTAGGTAGTCTTGAAGGTAGGGGTCCAGATGAGGTGATTAAGGAGGTGACACATGGCCTCCTGGATATCCTGTTACCCACGGGCCCTTCCAGAGTGGCCCTACCGGTACATGAGGCTATCATGGAACCCATTAAAGCCCTTTGGCAGACCCCCATCTTTCTTTCCACCAACAGCAAAACGCTGTGAGTGGAAGTACTTTGTTCCAGGGAAGGGGTTCAAATTCCTCTTTACACCTCCCCTTCCTCCTGGGTCATTGGTGGTTGCAGCAGCTAATAAGCGAGTCTATCAGGGACAATTGGGCTCTATGCCCAAAGCGAAGGACCCTAAAAAGATGGACCTCTTTGGGCACAAGGCTTATTTCTCAGGGGCCTGCAACAATATATAGCAAATCAGCAGGCCCTATAGGGTGCTATGACTTTAACATGTGGGAGTCGTTAAGTAAGTTTAAGGACTTTCTTCCTTAGGACTCCGGGCCAGAGTTTTCCTCCCTAGTAGCTGCCTTGGACGCTGAGGCCAAATCAAGGACTTGTCACTTTTCCCCGAGCAGATGGATGCTAGGCTATATGGCCTTACGGACTCCAAAGTGACGTTGCAGTCCTTGGTCCTCTAAGTACCGGCAAGCATGAGGTAACCATTTAGAGCCCAACAACCCAAGTCACCAGGCAGGATCAGCAGAGGAGAAAGAATAGAGGCTACAGATGTAGGCTTCCTCCTCCAAAGTCATCCTTGGTGGGCCGTACACAATTTGCCTCCAGACATCCCAGGTTGTCAGACACTTTTTTTGACGAGATACTCAAGGTAACCCTGTCACATTGGTTCCAGCTACACACACCTGTTTTCCAACTGCCTTTTCCATTTCCTGGATGTATGGACCCTGATTACTTCAGACAGATGGGTACTCAATACCATAGAACTGGGTTACACCATCCCATCCCTATCTTTCCCTCCTGCCCACTCACCCTGTCCCCATCCCTCTTCAAGGACCCTTCTCATGAGCTTCTGTTGGAACAAGAAATCCAATCCTTCCTTCGCATGGGAGTCATAGAGAGGGTGCCTCCCCACTTTAGGGGCAGTGGGTCTACGGTGGCTACTTCCTAATCACAAAAACCAAGGGGGGAGAGGGGCTCTCAGACCCATCTTAGATCTCCAGGGTCTCAACAGCTATCTCAAGAACCTAAAGTATTTCATAGTCTCCTTGGCCTCCATTCCCTTGCTGGATCCTGGGGGTTGGTATACTGCCCTCACTCTAAAGGAGGCTTACTTTCATACTGACAGGTTTCAGAGAAGTAGCTATGTTAGTCTGTATCTGCAAAAAGAACAAGGAGTACTTGTGGCACCTTAGAGATTAACCAATTTATTTGGGCATAAGCCTTCGTGGGCTAGAACCCACTTCATCAGATGCATAGTGGAACGTACAGTAGGAGGATATATACACATACACACACACACAGAACATGAAAGGGTTGCAGTACCAACTTTAAGTGGCTAATCAATTAAGATGAGCTATTAGCTGCAGGAGAAAAAAAACTTTTGTAGTGATCATCAGGATGGCCCATTTCAAACAGTTGGCAAGAAGGTGTGAGTAACAGTAGGGGGATACTTAACATGAGGAAATAGTTTGCAAACATGAGGAAATAGATTCAGTTTGTGTAATGGCCCAGCCACACCCAGTCTTTAATCAAGCGTAATGTAATGGTATCCAGTTTGCAAATTAATTCCAGTTCAGCAGTTTCTCACTGGAGTCTGTTTTTGAAGTTTCTTTGTTGAAGAATGGCCACTTTTAAGTCTGTTACTGAGTGACCAGAAAGACTGAAGTGTTCTCCTACTAGTTTTTGAATGTTATGATTTCTGATGTCAGATTTGTGTCCATTTATTCTTTTGCATAGGGATTGTCCAGTTTGGCCAATGTACATAGCAGAGGGGCATAGCTGGCACATGATGGCATATATCACAATGGTAAATGTGCAAGTAACAAGCCCCTGATGGCGTGGCTGATATGATTGGGTCCTATGATGGTGTCACTTTAATAGATATGTGGACAGAATTGGCCCTGGGCTTTGTTGCAAGGATAGGTTCCTGGGTTAGTGTTTTTCTTGTGTGGTTGCTGATGAGTATTTGCTTCAGGTTGGAGAGCTGTCCGTAAGCGAGGACTGGTCTTTCATATTGCAATCATCCCTGGTCATAGATGATTCCTAAGGTTCATAGTGAATCACGATCACTACCAATTCACAGTGTTCCTGTTTGCCGTGTGGGTTTTCACAAAATATATGGTGGTGGTAGCCGTATTTCTAAGGAAAAAGGGAATAAATGTGTTCCCATACCTTGATGACTGATTGATCAAAGTCTGGTCCAGAGCTCAGGTGAAGGCTGACATATAACTCATCCAATTGATCTTCAATGCATTGGGCCTTCTGTTGAATCCCCAGAAGTCCACTCTGACTTTGATTCAAAGGACAGAGTTTATAGGGGCAGTGCTCAACCCTGTGCAAGTGAGGGCTATACTTCTGCATGACTGCTTCCTCGTGATCTTGTCTGTGGTAAAGTTGCTCCCAAACCACCCAGGCACAACCGTGACTGCGCCTTCTAGGCCACATGGCATAGGGCACATATGCACTATGACCTACAAGGCTCTGACTCAGACCTCTGCAAGCCTGGCTGGCCACAGTTTACTTCCCTGCCTGAGACCCCTGAACCTCAGTTCTTATGATCCTGGTCCAAGTCCTAACCTCACTTCAGTGGTGGCGGGACAAGAGTGTGGTATGCGATGGGGTACCTTTCTCAAGACCTCATCCATCTCTGTCACTTGTATGCAACACATAAGCCCTTGACTGGAAGGTGCACTTAGGGCCTATCAGAACACACAGCCTGTGGACCCAGGAAGAATTCTGCCTCAGATCCATGTGAGGAAACTCAGGGCAGTGGGCCTAGCATAACAGGCATTTCTGCCTCACCTAATGGGCAAATCCGTTTCTGTCCTGACAGACACCATGAAGGTCACGTCCTATGTAAACAAGCAAGAAGCTGCCCACTCTTCCCCGCTAAGCCGGGGAGCGCTCTGCCCGTAGCTGTTCTGCGTCAACCATGACATCTCACTAGACACTTCCTATCTTCCTGGAGCCCAGAACCAGCTAGCAGATCGCCTCAGCAGGACTTTCTCTTCTCACCACGAGTGGTCTGTCCGTCCAGACATTGTGAGGGACATCTTCTGACGGTGGGGGCCTCCCTGTCTGCCACTCAATCCAACCCGAAATGCCATCAGTTCTGCTCCCTTGGGGGCCATGGCCGGGGATCTCTTGATGTTCGTTACCATGGACACAGCACTTGTCCTATGAGTTTCTGCCCATCCCACTCATTCACAAGGTTCTGATGAAGTTCAAACAGTTTTGAACTCAAGTCATCCTCATAGCTGCGGCATGGCCCATTAAGCATTGATTCTCCTCTCGGCCATGTCGGTGAAGGCGCCTTGACATCTCCTGTCGCACACGGACTTAATATCCAGAGGTCATGGCTGAATGCTTTATCCAAACCTCACATCCATTACACCTCATGGTCTGGAACAGGGAATCTCAAATTTGAATCACCGAGAGGGCCGCATGACTAGTACATTGGCCCAAGGGACACATCACTGATGTACCCTTCCCCACTGGCCTTGCCCCTAGTCCACCCCTTCCATGAAGACCCACCTTTTCCCAGCCCCCATTCCAGCCTCTTCTCCAAATCCCTGCCACTGCCCCATCTCTTCTCTGCCTCCTCCCCTGAGCACATGGCTCTCTGCTCCTCCCCCCTTCCCTCCTGGAAAGGGAGGTGGGAAGTGCCTGGAGGTAAGCAGAGGAGCGGGGACACAGTGCGCTGGGAGGGAGGGGGGATGGGAGCTTGGTGGGCTGCAGGAAATAACCCCGAGGGCTGTGTGTTTGAGACCGCTGGTCTGGAAGCTCCATGGCTAAATCCAAAGGAGCAGACCTGTTCAGAGAAAGTCCAAGAAGTCCTGATGTGCAGTAGAGAGCCATCGACCAGAGCTACTTAACTAGAAAAATGAAAGAGGTTCTCCATCTGGTGCTCACAAGTTCAACCCCTTCAGTTCTTCCTGCAACTCATCCTAGACTTTCTGCTTTCATTGAGATGGGACTGACTGGCCTTCTCCTCAGTTAGGGTGTATCCGGCAGACATTTTGGTCTTTTATCCCAAGCTTGACAATATGTGATCTTTTCTCATGACATGGTCATGTTCCTCAATGGAAGGGTGACTCCCAGATCAGAGACCCCCACCCCTTTGTGGAATCCTGGTCCTATCAAAGCTTACAGATTCCCCCATTTGAACCACTAGCAACATGTTTGCTACTCCACTTCTCCTAGAAAGTTGTCTTCTTCATGGCCATCCCCCTAGCCAGATGGGTTTCAGAGATCTGAGCTCTCACCTCAAAGACCCTGTATATGCTCTTCTTCAAAGAGAAGCTCTAGCTGCTCCTGCACCTGTCATTCTTCCCCAAAGTGGCTTTTCAGTTCCATTGCAATCAAGCAGTTTTTCTGCTAGTATCCTACCCTAAATCACACGCCAGAAAGGAAGAATGAACACTCACTGGACATATAGCACGCCCTGGCATTCTACATACCGAGAAACAATCTGTTCTGCAGATCCACCCAGCTACTTACAGCAAGAGCAGAGCGCATGAGAAGCTGCCCTATTTCAGCACAAAGACTGTCATTGTGGATCATGTCACATATCAAGATGTGCTACATCCTAATGAAAATTCCACCCCCGGCTAATCTGATGGCTCATTCTACAAGGTCCCAAGCCGTCTCTGCTGTCTTTCTGGTGCAGGTACCAACTGAGGACATATGCAGAGCAGCAACCTGGTCATCAGTCCATCCATTCATTATGCACTATGCCATTACACCAGAGGTGTCTAAACTTCCTGAGACGAGGGCCATATTAGATTTTTGAAGGGGCTTTGTGGGCCAAAGTGACTGTGAAAAAAATTAAATATATGCAAAATGTATACAAATCATAAAAAACCCAACACTACTCTACTGTGTCAATGTTGCATTAAATTCTAAATCAGGTATAAAAGTAGCTGTATAATTAATACAGGTACTGTGAAATCATACAATATTTGTCAATACATTACAAATCATTTCACATTTTAAAATTTTATTTCCATCTTCTTTACTCCAGTTTATTGGAGATGTAATTAAGCATCTGGCTTGTATTTTTACTCTGCGGCAGGGGTCCGTGCCTGCTCGCCTGCAGCAGCGACTCTCCGCTAAGTTGGCTCCTCTTTTGGGGGGATACTGGCTCCTGGGGGGCACTCACCCCTCTGCACACCTCAGCTGAGCTGCTCCCATGTGCGAGCTGCTGCTGTCGGCCCATCCCCTGCCTGCTCAGCTGCAGCAGCCTTTGCCTGCTCGCTTCTCCCCTGTTGGTTGTAGGGCCGGACAAATCGAAGCCTCGGGCTGTAGTTTGGAGACCCTTGCAATAAACGATTGTGCCTGTTTTCTTGTCTAGGGCATGGGACAATTCTTAGCCTCTGCTTTGGCAGAGTCTAATTTTATGCAGCCCCTCTCCAATCTAGGTCTGAGAGAGCCTACTTCTACCATCCCCAGCTTGCATTTTTCTACTTTTACAGTCAGGCCTGCGATCGGAATGTTGTAATGCTCTGGGGGGCAAAGCTAGGACACAGGCGCTACTGTGAGTAACTAAAATATGCAGCCGATTTTTCATTGTACCTATCCACACTCTGCAGCATATAATGTGTTTTAAAACGCTTTGGATATTTTAGAAGCAATCAGAAGTAGCATCAACCATATCAACATTTTATTTGAGGGACAGTGGGTGTAACATGGAGGATGTTAACACTTATGTGCTGTAGTGCTCTGGTTTTAGGGCAATGCAGCCAGGAAAAAGTAAAACATTCTTTAATCTCAGCCAAGCACCATTTTATTGTCTGAGTGAAAAGGTAACACAGGTGCATAGTCACACTCCCAGCAGTTAGCTGAATAGAACACACTGCCCTTTGTGCAGAAAGCATTCAGTGAGGAACAATAGCTGCCTAGTGTCACAAAGGAAAGAGGTTTGCAAGGGTAGCACAAGCTGACCTGACAAGGAGCATAGATTGCAGGTGATCAGCAGGGATGCACATTGCTAGACCTTTCCATGCCACTGGAAAAATAACGCAAGACTCTGAGCACCCCCAAACAGAGCTTAGGACACTCAAGTTGTGTCCCTTTGCAGGAGCCTGATATGCTTGTCAAGGGAAAGGCTGGAAGCCACTGATCACCAGCCATTAACTTGTCAGAAGAAACAGCCCCACGGTTGGTCTACTGCCACAGCTCCACCTGTGGGAGTGCCAGCAGCACTGTAACCACCATTCTTGCTAGAGCTGCTCCAAGCAGAGTTAGGCAGGATGGGGTAGGAGATCCAGAACACACTGGGTACTGAACACCCATTGGTGCTAGCATTGGAGCAGCTGTAGGAAATTTTAAGAAAAAAGTCATCCTAGTTCAGATAAACCCCACAGTCACCCTGCACAGTCCAGAGACAGCAACTGATCTTCAGCCTACCATCAGCAAGGCTTACGGTGATGTTAAAATTCAGACTGTTTCTACTGCTGCTTTGTACAAGGGCACTTCCCCCGTACAGGGGCCCTCGTGTGAAACAGGATCAGTATGAGCAATGTAGGCGATTGCTCCAGCTATCACCTTTTCCAGCCAATTTCTAGTCCTACAGTCCCTGGTGCTTCCTTCTCAGTCTTGCAGCATCAATATAATGTGCTCCCAGCTCGGGCACAACCCCTCAGCCAGGGAGGAAATCCCAGCTTGTAGTCACTGTTCAAGAAAAGGCTATTTGCCCAGGCAAGTCAAACCTGGCAATAAATACGCACCCACCCGATAGCAGCTCATCCTCAGTATCAAAGGCCCTGGGTCACACCTTGGAAATGGGGCTTTGCTTATGCTCACCTCCAGTAGCATGACTTTCCTGTGGATCCTGGGGCAATAAGAGGCAGCAGGGGTTGAAGCTCCTTCAACAGCTTCCCTGTTTTTTTGTTTTTTTTTTTTAAGTGGTCAAAAGTAAAATATGACTGATATTAAAAACAAACGCAGCCACTTCACCATTCTTTGGTACAGACATTGACCACAACAACTGCCCACCACACTTGACACCACAAGCACATGGCACATTTTGTATTTGTGTTTGCAATTTTTTTTTCTGTGTAAAGAACAGAGAAAATGCTTCCAAGACCTACTTGCCAGCCACCCCGCCCAGAGTTTCTGTTGTTTTGTTTAAAACACTCCCTCTGCATAATTTATTCTGTCCTTTGAAGGAGTCCAACTGGAAAAATCCAAACTATCGCTTCCTCTCGCCCTTCTGTGTCCTCTTCTTCTCCTTCTCCTTCCGCTCCTGCTTGGCTAGCTTGTCCTTCTCTCGCTGGTGCTTGTCTTGCTCTTTTTTCTTCTGGGACTCGTCCCGCAGAGAATCTCTCTCCTGCTTCCTTGCGTTTATGACAGCCTCCACATTTGTGTTACGGAACAACGCTGGTTGCAAGGTAAGGAGGATAAAGGGCACGCTTTGGCTGAGCTCATGTAGGCCCGTGGACTCTTTTCAATGCTCTCTCCCCATGGATATACATTTAAACTGGGGAGTAGGAGTTAGTGCACACAGACTGTAGCGGGGGCTGCCTTATTCCAGACCCCTCCCCCTCCCCCCCCCCACTTTCCAGTAGCACCTAATATTGCAGCTTTCCTTTCCCATGGCCAGCAGGCCACACTGTGCTCTCTCTCCATGGCTCTTTTGGAGTGGACCCTGCCTAGAAAGCAGAAACTTAAAGGTGGCTTCTGGGTCCAGGGGCTATATGCAGCCCAGCTGTGTGCCCAAGAAAGTAGCCTACATGGAAGCCTCTCATCAGATTCTCTCACTTCACAGGTCTCTGCCAAACGCTAGCCCCTCGGCCACACACAGAGGGCTGCTATAAGGACCAGGGAAAAAGATTCTCCCTCAGATTGCTGAGCAGTGGTTTTTCAAAGTTGTGACCATGAACAGCCTTCCTGGCTCCTGCACTACATCTCCATAGGGTGAGAGACTAGCCAGCAGTTCCACCAGCCCCACTCCTGGGCCCTCCCAAGCCCCTGCGCGCTGGAGTGCAGTGATGCTATGGCAGCGAGTACGTCCCCTGCCTTGCTGAGCCACATCCATGGCACTGCCCTCAGGCACTATCGCTGTGCTGTGGCCCAGGTAAAGAGAATTTGCTTCACTAGCCCCTGGCATCACGCTGTAGAAGCACATGGAAGCTGGCTGCCCACGCTGCTCAGACCTGCTCTGTGTTGTCAAACCCCATTCACTGGTTAGAACTCTGCTCAGCAGAATACCAGAGCTTATGTCCTAGTAGCCATGGCTTCTGCTACAGGTGATGTGCAAAGGGAGGGAAATAGACTTGTGCTCTCAGCTTTTGCTTCTTTATGAAGCAAGCCTGAGAGTTTGGGGCAGACAGCCTGGCAAGGGAGGTTCTGCTTGGGTTTTACATGAGAACAATCAGGAATGGCAATCTGGTTATACCCCTCTTTTACAGGAAGAGTGTTGCTCTGAGATACGAAGGGCTGGACTGCACAGGAGTCGTACCCTTAACAATACATCTTAACAACTGATATGGGGACAGTTGACCAGTACCTGTGAACACTGATGTTGGGCAAAGCCTTGGAGAAGCAGCACTTTACCTATTTATTTAGATTTAAAATAACTAAAAGTGGTACGACCCCCCTCTGTAGGCACAAGGATAACCACATAAAGCTCTCATCCTGGCCTAGCATACAGCTGACTAACTTTACCCACACCAACGGGTTGTGCCACTAACTAGGTTGTTTCTAAACCAATCAAATGAGAGCAGAACAAAGCATTGGGCAGAGCTGTACAAGAACCTCCCAGTAGGGGCAGATCCTCAGCCGGGGTAAATCTGCTCCACTGACTTCAAAGGAGCTTGGATGACTTGCACTAGTTGTGATCCTGCCCCAGAGGTGGCTTGGGCTCTCTCCTTGTGTAACTGAAGGGGCAGGGCTGAATCTTTCAAGGAGTGCCCATCCCCCGTGAGTGTCGGCTGCTTACATGAAATGTGGTTAGTAACAGGGTAATGATCTCAAGATGTCATTCCTCCTTTCCTCCCTGGGTCTGCAGGGAAGAGCTACGTTTTCAAGGTAACAAAACTCAACAGTGGGGAATGGTACCTTTCCGATTTGTGTGCGTCAGGAAACAGCCTGTTGTTCTGTGGTTGGTCACCGTTAAACTCCCTTCCCTTTGTTTCTTACATGGTGCTACTGCCTACGTCCTTTCACCTCACCAGCTGGAACGCAAGGCCCAGCACGCAATATGATTTACAACCATGGTTATGCAGAGCCAAGAGCAGGATACTTTTCACTTCTAGACACAAGAGTTAGGAGCAGCAGTTGCCCCTGGATAACTTGATTAATTGGCTCTCTAACTGTAACCACAGTGAGGCAGAGTTGAAAAAATGGATGGCGAGGGTAGAACTAGAATTCTAGCTGTCCCACTGGTTTCATAGGAGTCACACCAATTGCTTCTGTCCTCTCTGAAATCGTAGGGTGGAGTTTTTTTGAGAGCGTTTAGTATTGGCCCAACTCTGCCCCCAATGAAATCAGCAGATTTATCTTGGACTTCAATGGGAGCAAAGTCAGACTGACACAGGACACTTCTGAAAACACCACACTTGGAGTTTAACAAGCCAAACCCATCAGCTAGTGCCAGCTCAGAGACAGGACAAAGGGAAATTCTATCCAGAACTGACAGTCCTTCCAGAAAAGCCTCTGGGATAGCGAGCTGGGATTTTAAAAGGATACATTTTTCTGATCCAAGCGTTAATGGTGCTGCAATGGATCCATCCTGTTCATCTGCCCCAGTGAGAGAACTAAGGAAACTTGGAGACTATTAATTGAACTTTGCACCCTGAGAGTCTCCTTTGTCCTAGGATCTCAAAACACGCGAGACATTCATTCTTTCAACAAAACTGGTGAGGTGCCAGAAACTGGGGCATAGGAGTTTGAACTCCTTTTCCTCAGCTCTAACATCAGCTAAAAATCCCTTTAATATACCCAGCTGTCCACAGGAGAGCCTGCCCTCGTGAAGAGTCCCACCTAGTCACGCAGCTTGAAAGTCTGCAGAAAGCGAAGGCTGCACCCAATACATTAGCTGAGCAGGCTGCTGTGACTGGCCCATTCTATTCCTGGAAACTGCTTCCATGAACAGATCTCAGAAGTCATTGCAGGCTGTGGCCCAGTCCATATTGTTGCTGGGGTCTGGGATGGAGGTGGGGGATACCAAGGTCAGTGCACCGGAGGGGGCAGGAAGTCTCTCCTCACTGCTACCCAAACCTGCATAGGCATATTAGAGCCGTTTTTGTACTCTCCAAAATACCAGGTAGCAGCTGCTGCCAGAGGCAAGGGATCAAGTTCAATGGACCAATGATCTGCTCTGATCTAGCAGGATGTAGACCTGGGATATGACCATCAGGAAAACTAGGGATAGAAAATGAAATAGCTTCCCATAGCAACAGTTCCCTTCCTATGGTTTGCTTCCATGGCTCATTCAGACTGTGCAGCACTGAGTGATACAATTCTTGCCAAACCAGCTACAACAGAATAGAAGGGGGCTTGAGTGGTCCTAGGTCATAGCTAAAATCAAAAGGGGCAAGAAAGCCACAGGAGACTGATTTAAACTTTCACCTGGGAAAGTGGCCAGCACATTCTCAACATTGGGCTTGTGGTAGGGAAAGGATATTCCTCCTCGTCTGTGACATTGGCATACTGGGCCAGGAGGGCAGCTTTCCTCAGCTCCTCGTCCTGGGAAACCTTCTTTGGCTTCACGACGATCTGGGCCTGCTTCTCGATCATGCTGGCAATTGCCTGGATCTCATCTGAGAAGGAGAGAAATCAAGGTATTAATGAGTGCCAGTAGCTGGTGTCTGACATCACCAGAGAGAGGCCATGTGCCTTTTCTCAATAGGCAATGGCTGGTGTGTCTGCAAAGCCTTTCAGTCAATGCATCACACACTTTACATGTAGAGCACAACTGAAATGCAGCCATCTCTGGGGCGGAGCATGATAGTCAACCAACACACTGCTGGAGGTGAGGGAGGGATGAAGGGAATAAAAAAAGTTTTGGTCAAAGAAATCCCTCCTCTTACAAAAGTTGCCATGGGATCTTCCATGTTCACACAGAGCAGACAGGTTGGACATTGTTAAAGTTGCAACCCAGCAAGCAAGGTGTGGAATTTGAGCTGTGTGCATCAGAAAATGAAGGGCGGAGCTAAGCCCTGCTGAGATCTGAACTTGTGGCTTGAGGGAGTTGGGTTATTTCACAGCTGTTGCTGAGGAGTCCAAGCCACTGGTTGCTGGAGGAAATGGCTCAGACCCTCACCATCTGGTTACACTGACCACCTTTGGCTCAAAAGAAAGCGTTCCCCCTTCTGTGCGTATACGTGGGCAGACAATACTCCTGGTGGAGGTGGGAAATTCACTGCCAGTTAATTTCCTTCTTTCACAACAAGATCTTGATTTCAGCTTCAGTGTAAGGAACTTGAACACAGAGCTTCGGGTAATACCGGTTGGGGCCCAATTGTTCAGCCTAAATCAATCCCACTTCAAGGTACTGTTTCTAGTGGAGTTTATCCTTGTAAATTAATAAGATTTTAGTTAATAAAATCCATCCTGCTCTTGGTCTCTCCCTTACAGTTTAAAGGCACACTTAAGCTAACAATCATTCTTTTAAACAAGTTTCTATATGTGTGTTATCATGGTAGGTTATTAACTGAAAAACTTCTAAAAATCCAAACTACCCAATGCAATTTTGCTCCCGCCCCCCCCACTCAATTTGTCTCAAACTGGACAGTAAAAGTTAAGTCAGTCCTTTGTTTATAGTCAATTTTACTGTTAAATTTTTAATACCAGGCAGATGCCAGAAGAAGAGGTGCATTTTTCAAATATAGCCATCATCTCAGAGTTAGGAGATTAGAAAGCCAAAAAGAAAATAAGGCTCTAAGAACAATAAATCCTTATGTTTCTTCAAAGTACAAATATATGTTGCTACCAACATTCTGAATGTCCACATGAGAGATATGGTCTAGAAATAAAGCTCTTGTTGAACCAGTCAGAAAGCAGACTACTGCATGGGAGATCTAACCGTTCACAATGTTTCAGACCTCTGTATCATTCACAGCAGAGATGGTAAAGAGAAGGGAGTTTCTGATTTACCCCATGCCTCGATAGTCATGAGCCAGGATGTGTCTTGCCACAATTCCTTGTCCCCAGAGGGTCATTTACTTTATCTGATGAAGAAGATAGCACTACATTTTTTCATCCACATGGTAAATGGCAGATGAGTACATCGGATGCCTGAGTTGGCATGCTTGTGAGACAACCGTGCAAGGCTGTGTGATGCTGGGCAGCACCTGTACCTCGGCTGTGCTAGTTGTAATATGGGATTAATGACTGTGATGGGTGTACTCCCATTGGCCCTGAGAGCTGAATTAAGCTGAGTGGGCCCAATTCAGCAGCAAACTGGGGAGAGGAGGCTGCTAATTGGAAGTAAGTTCACCTGTGAGGGAAAAAGCAGGGCTTACATAAAGCCAAGAGATGGGCAACAGAGAGAAGGCTGCAGGGTGAAGAGTGACAGTCACTCTCCCTCAGGGAATGGGGGAGAGGAATCCCCGACAGCTAGCAGACCCTAGGAGAGAGAGGTCTGACTAGAATGAGTGGAAGCAGGATAGAAAGTAGCCCAGGGGTGAGAGCAACAAGGTTTGGGAAGCTGCAGTCGTGGACTGCTTGCTACAGGGCCCTGGCCTGGAACCCAGAGCAGAGGGTGGGCGTGGGTTCCCCTGCCACCTGCTGCCAAGTGGTCCTGCTTGGGACAGTGAACAGTTTTGGTCACAGCTGGAGTGTCTGGGTCAGGGCAGAGGGCATGGGACTGCTTGACGCTGCTTGGACAGAACGGCTTTGAAGGACTCTAAGTCACTTAGTGTCTGGGCTGAGTCATGAAGAGGAGGCAGCAGCTCCTGAAGCTAGAGAAGGGCTGCAGACAGAGAGAGAAAGAGAGAGACTGACCAGGACAGGGCATCAGCTTGTGGAGCTAATCCTCAGAACAGCCAGGAGATGGCGGCATTGAGTAGTGAACAGGGCACCCTGTCAAAATGACTCACCTTTTGGAGGTGCTTTGAGATCTATTGCTGAAAAACCCTGTTAATAAATCCTCTTGATTTACATAACAGGCTCTTAGGGGAGCACTGTTACTTGTATCATGTTGACCAAAGTTGACTGCAGCCTGTTGAATGTGAACTACGAAAAAAATGCAAATCAAAGGCAAACTGTGCTGGAAGGGATGTACAATACTAAACTCAGCCAGAGAGAGAAAGCAAAGTTACCTGCTGACCTAAAAATTAGTAGTTGTTTTAGTACCTGGTTCTATTTGTCTTGTGCAAATAGATCACGAACTGGTTCCATTTGTTTTGTGCAAAGAGAAGATGACACCAAGCAGCAATACGGATACCCGGAACTTCCAACAGGCCAACTTTCCGAAGCTTAAAGCAGCTTTTGACAATTTCCTCAGAACACTGAAGTGGGAAACCTAGGAACTCTTCGAGGATATCCTACTGGATGCCAAGAAGCCACGTGGGGAAGTCTGCTGACTGCAGGCATGCCCTCTACGGCTGGGGTCCTCTTGTGCTCCTCCTCTGGTGGCCCTGCTGACAGCTGTCCTGGCCCTGTGGCCTTGCCTCACACTGTGACTTGGTCCTACCCCTCCTGAGGAAACTAAGTCCAACACACTACTGGTTTGGCAGCATCACTCCAGAAGTTTGGCTCAATTTCAGGCTTTCGGGCCTGCCAGTCCTTCGCTCCAAGGTCATCATACCTACTCCCCTACATGGGCCCTATCGTCTGGGTCCCAGCCCAGGGTCCCTTTATGAAGCAGATAAGGTGTGTTTGTCCAGACCTTTTGCAGTATCCCTCAGTTGCTTCCCACTGTGGCCTGCAACCAGGCCTCTTTCGGTCTCTTTCCTGGCTAACTCTTTTGCAGGCCCCAAGACAAAAGGGAGCCAAACTAGCTGAACAAGAAAAGAACCAGAAAGGTCCTACGCCAGGTTGGGCATTCCTTCAAAGGTCTAGCTGGAGAGGTCTCCTCCGTGGGACAGAATGCACCTCTGCATTCACACCTTACTCCTTGTGGTCATCATCTCAATGCAAAATGTGCCTGGTGAGGCATAATTTGAAAAGTAATAACTCATGGGTCAATAATACTATGGGGAAGCATCTGCAAGAACATTATTACATGGAGAGTTAAAAACGTAAGCTGAAATCATGCCTGATGAGTAGTTACTAGACAAGTCCAGGGAGGGAGTAAACCTGCTTCTCACAGACAGAAGACATGCGGACACCTCTAGCCACGTATCAAAGCTGATGGACATGCACCTGTCAAGTGGCCATTCTTTGGGAAGGAAGGGGGTGGGTGGGAACAGACTGATCTGTATCTTAGCATGGAACTTCACCACCAGACTTCACAGTGGGAGTTAACTTTATCTAGGGGCAAGCCTCAAGCACATGCAGCTTCAAAGAGGAGCACTACAAACACGAGGGGCACAAAACACCACAAGTTCTCTCTCCCTGTGTATCTCTTTCTCTTTCAAAAGAAACCAACAGAAAAAACCAACCCATTTGACTTTCAGAGAATTCCTGACCAGAAATGTGATAAGAATTTTATCTTGAACCAATTCTAGTTTAAGATTAGCAGCCGTGTTAGTGGGCTATAGCCCATGAAAGCATATGCTGAAATAAACGGATTAGTCTCCAAAGCTTAGTACTAGGAAGCGTTTTATATTTATTTCTCTTGTAAGCATTTCTGACTTTAGTGACTTGTATTTGTACTCACTTAAAATCTACCTCTGTAGTTAAATAAACTGGTTTTATTCTTTAATCAAAACTAATCCAGTGTTGTGACATTTATGGGTAACTCCATTTAAAGTAGCAGACTGTTATATATTGATTCCTTTAGAAGGGTAATGAACCAAATAGATCATGAGAGGGCTGAACAGAGCAGAAAACATATTTGGGGGGAAATTCAGGACTGGGAGTGTGTGGGGTCACCCTGCAAGCAGGAACCAAGGCTGGTGGAAGCCAGAGGGTGGTTGGTTTGCTGCTGACAGGCTGCTGGCCCACCCCTGTTGTTACACACAGACACTCAGGGTGTCACCTACACACTGTTTGGCTGCTTACAAGTGGCCCAGGTGGGAGCTATAGCAGCAAGGCTTTGCTGCAGGGCAGGGGTGACCTAGCCCCTCACTGGTCCAGCTTACACCCCGCAGGGCCATACTCCCTCTATCAGGCCCCCTCCCCCACCTCGAGTTGGGGTTTTCCTCTTTAGAACCTCTCTCTGGGCTTGACTCCTTGCCCAGATGTAATGGGGTGGAGGGGGTGCCTAATTAGGCCCGCATGCTTTCATTAACCCCTTCCTGCTCAGTGTGGGGTCTGCAGACCCGATCATACCACAGTTCCACAGACACAAAAAAGTTACATGGGGCAAGAAGCCATCCAGCTAGGAGGAGATGTGGGAACAGTGACAAAACTTAAAAATCAATATATAAAGGATGGAAAGAAGGGGAAATAAATAGTAAGGAATAAGTCACATATATAAACATATAGCCAACTGAAGCCAAAGGAATCAATGGCCAATAATGTTAAAGACAATACAAAGGCATTTTTAGAACATATTAGGAATAAAGAAGGTCCACTGGAAGGTGTACCCATCCCAGACGTTGTGGACTGAGCAGAGGATTTACCGTATGTACCCAAGTAGCCTCTGGTAAAAATCCCACACTTCGAAATCATCATGCCAGTAAGTAGTCCTACCCCTTCCGAGGAACCCTGCGTCCCACCTACTCGAAGAGGATCTAGCTGAGGAGCTGTCATGTTAGATATTAATAAGTGTCGGAGTACGGGAAAAATTCCATGGGCTGGAGAATTGCCAGTGTAGTGCCAATATTTTAAAAAGGCAAAAGGAGCTCTCAGCACAAGGTTACAACAAAAAGGGTTACCGTGAACCGTGGCTGCACAAAGAGGGGAATCTAAATCTAATAGGGAAACACCCTCTATGAGCATGGTCAGATGGCTACTAGAACACAGCCTAGTTCTGGTGTTCACACTTCAAGGTGGATGTGGAAATACTGGAGAGAGTTCAAAGAAAAGCCACAAAAGAGGCTGGAAAACAAGCTTTATGATGTGTGGCTTTAGGAGCTCAATCTATTGGTTATGTTTCTGAACAAGATTTTAACCCAGTTTCCACATGAAGTTCTGCAGCCTGTGGTGGGGCTGCGGGGCAGCCTGGCTCGCTGGTCATGGTCCCTTCTGGCCTTGGAATCTATGAATCTACGAATCCCCAAGGTCAGGCCCTTCCTTCACAGGCTAGGGGAAGACCAGGATCTCCTGCGTTACCCTCAACATGTTCCTGACCTTTGTAGCTCCACATTATAACTACCACCATTTAATCTCATGCTTTGGCCAGTCCCCTGCAGGGCTCAGTGAGACATTTTTTTTCCTGATGCACAGTTGCAATCTGGGAAGCTATTTTTCTTCACCTTCCTCTGAAGCATCTGAGATCTGCCATGGCTAGAACCAGGCTACCAGCTGGGTGGGCCACTGGGGTACAGTGTTATGGAGACACCAGTGTCTTCAATACCTGGCTGATGCTCACAGTCTAACTGATCACCAGATCGGAGGTGTCATAAGTATAAAGTAGCCTAGAATTACTGTTTACCTGTAAGGGGTTAAACTAAGGGTAACATGAGAAGGGGGGCATCTGACCAATGAGGAATGCTCTCAACCTTGCAGAGAGGGGTTTTTTAGTTTCAGTTTCTTCTGTCTGTTCGCAGTGGAGCTACCAGGTAAACAAAAGCTCTCTCTCTTCTATCTATAACCTTTCTAAACAGCAACTAAAGTTAGATAGACAAGATAGCAAGTTATGTTTGTGTTATATCACTCGCAAATTTCTCAGGTCTGTGGGAATTATCACTGTTTCTCTATAACTTTAAGCTCAGCAGAGATTCAGCAGAGGGAAAAATGCCTGAAGGGGAGGGGTTTGTCTCCTTGATGCTTTTGTGTTGGTAATTGTAGTGTTTTCCACTGATTTTTACAAAGGATTTATTCCTTTTTTTCTTTAATTAAAATTTTTCTTTTAAGAATTTGACTGCTTGTTTTCCATTGTGTAAGATCCTTGTTTGGATTGGGCAGGTTGGTGAGGGTTTCCCCCCCCCCCCCTCCAAGCCTTTCCCAGGGAGGGAAGGATAGGTTTGGGGGTTTCTTTGGAAAGAGAGGGGGGCTCCAAGTAGCACTGCCCCACAGTTCTTGGGGTGCTTTAACTTTGTGGTGGCAGCAATCAGTTCCAGACACAGGAGAAGTTTGTGTTTGGGGGAAAAGTTTAACCTAAGCTGGTAAAATAAGCCTGGAGGTTTATTTCTTTTTTTTTCCATGCGGCTCCCCACATCTGTACCCTAGAGTTCAGAGTGGGGAGGCAATCCTAACAGGAGGTCAGGAAGGAATTTTCTCCCAAGTCAGATTGGCATGGACCTTTGGAGTTTTCCACCTTCCTCTGCAGCACAGCCCATGGTCCACTACTGCACGGTCCTCAGGCAGTGGTGCTGCCTCAGTTTCTCCTGTTCTCTGCCCATGGAATGTAGTAGTTGAATCCCTAAGGACTAAAATGCTTTAACTGAACTTATGTTGTCAGGCTCAGTATTAGAGTATCTGGGTAAAATGTAATAGTCTGATATACATAGGAGGTCAAATTAGGTGGTCCCTTCTGGTCTTAGGCTTTACAAAAACTGTCAATACAATGTAGGCCCAATGGTGAGGTCTTACCTGCACTATGAAGTTCTGCCAGTTGAGTTATGCTGGTATAGCTAACCAGCAAACCACTTCTCATGCGTTATTTACTCCTGGAGGAATTCTGCACCACTGCGCATAATTAATGAGCCCTGCATATTTTTATTTTTTTGCGCAGAAAAAAGCTTCCACAAGAATGTTGCCACAGATCTGCCTTATACTCACCAGAAGGTGCTGTGACACTAGAAAACAGCAGCTCCCAGCCAGCTAGGGAAGAGAAAGAGCCTACCTTCTTTGCAGTGCTTGTTGGGCCAAGGCAGGAGAAAGGGGTTATGGGCGGGACAGATATAAGGGGCTCATAAGGGCTAGTAGGGAGATGACAGACTGAGGCAGGGGATGAATGGGAGTGGAGGTGCAGGGCCACAAAGATAAAGGGGAAGGGGGCACAGAGCTACAGGGGGAAGGGGTTGGCTGAGTAGGGGCATAGACACACACGGGGACGGGGGAAGCGATGCAGTGATGCTATAGGGACAGGGGAGTGGCTGAGTGGGGCAGAGACACGTGGGGACGGGGGAAGGGATGCAGGGCCACATGGAGATGGAGAAGTGGGTGTCTGAGTGGGGGTGAAGGGACACGTGGATAGAGGATGCAAGGACAGATGGAGGTGCAGGGATACATGGGGACGGGGCAGATGTGCCTGACTGAATGGGTAAGGCTAGGAGTCAGCCAAAGTCCACATGTGGGATGCTCCCTACTAGTCCCTTCCCACCCACCTCCCAAAAACCTGTTCCACACTTTTCTCACCCTTACCCAACACTGATCTGAATTCACACTCAGGTTCCTTCCCAGCAATTACGTCCCTTTCCCTCAGCCCCTCCATTACCCCTGACTCCCCACAGCCTTTGAACTGCTTTTGAGAGGTGCTAGGAATACAGCTCTGTATTATAGTTTAAAATAATTATTACTCAGAGTTCTGTATTAATATGCCTAGTAAGGAATCTATTTGTCAGAAGGCATTTCCTGAAGCTTTTTTGTTGTCTCTATTGTTACAGATACCTACTGACAAGTATTCTGAAATAACTGACCAAAAATAATTGAAACTTGTGTGATTATGTGGTGTTATTCTGACAAATAAAATATGCAGAATTTTAAAACAGGGTGTGCAGAATTTTTAATTTTTTGGCACAGAATTCCCCCAAAAGTAGTTATTGGATGTTATGTGTGTTGTGGTAGTTCCTAGGAGTCCCTGTTACAGAGCCGGACCTCACCGTGCTCAGTGCAGTACAGACACAGGACAAAAGGATTCTGCCCCAAAGTGCTTATGACCCAAGCATAAAACAAGAAACAACAGAAAAGGGGAGCACAAGGAAACACTGACACAATACTGGTCCTCATGATGGGCAGTGGTCTCACACCACCAGCTGCTTAACTATTCTCAAATTTTCTGTAAACATCACAGCAGAAGACTTTTAAGGAAGGATTTGAAAGAGGAGAATGAGGTAGCTTTTTGGATGTTTACATGGCACTCCTCCCAGATATGGGGGCATCATGGCCAAAAGCATGAAGGTGCTTGTTAAACACCTATATCAGCATAAAAGTGCTTATACCAATACAGCTCATACTAGTTTGAGGTAACAACATAAACTATACTGGCATAAGCATTTTCATACCTATCATACCCCTAACCACATAGCTATGCCAGTAAAACTTAGCTACGTATTTCTTTAAATAAACAAAGAGAAGCAAACCCCTCTAAGGCAGGTTGCATAGTCCAGGCCTGAGCACCTACAGAAACCTAGGTGTAGCCCAAGCTGTAGGGTTTTGTGAAGGGAGGTTATACACAACCTAACAGAAGTACTCTCTTCCCTCCTGCAGGGCTATGAACCCAAACAGCAGCAGTAAAACCAACCAACTGTTCTAAGCAGAGTGAAAGGCAAAAACACAGCAATGCCAATGAACAGTAAATGAGATTTGCAGCTGGATTAATAATCTCAGGGTTTACTGCTAACAAAGCTAAGGATTTTTAGGTGTAAGATTCTCATCTTGACAGCGTCCCTTGTCTAGGGTGACCAAACAGCAAATGTGAAAAATTGGGACAGGTCATGGTGGTAATAGAAGCCTATTTAAGAAAAAGGCCCAAAAATCAGGACTGTCCCTATAAAATTGGGACATCTGATCACCCTACCCTTGTCTTACATGTGTTATTTGACTAAGACATGCGAAGCATCAACAGTACCTTCCTTTTCTTCAGATACACCAACATTCTGAGCTTCAGACCACTTCACGACTATCTCCCTGCAGACATCAGGTAACAGATCTTCTTCCTAGTAAGAAAAACAGATGTTCAGTTTCTGAACCAAAAGTCAGTCTGCTTTAAAATCAGCATGAATAAAAGACTCCTAAGGAATCAGAACAGCAAGAGCCAAGCCTGAAGCAGAGATTTAAGTGTAATATGAAGAGTTAATAGGATAGAAGCAGTTCTTAAATTCTTTGTTGAGCTGGGGCTAACACACATACTTTTGGCCAACACAGAAAATTTTCCAAGGCCCTTACATTGTTTAAATATCTATCATAGCCTTCAGATGTGCATTCATGTGATCCCCATACAAATATCAGCACAAAGATTTTAATCATTTGCAGCATTTCAGGAGATACTGTGCTGGTATTTTTCTTACTTTAGTGAGATTCAGTGCTGGCAGGGTGTGCTGGGTTCATAGCCTTAGCGAGTGGTACCCTCTGCCTGCAGCGCAGAGCAGGCACAACATGGGCAGCAGCAAGACAGAAGCTTCCCCCATCAACAGTCGGCCTAAGCGCTGTTCTGAAAGGGAGCACCTCTAAGAGTGTCACAGTGACTTTTTGCGTCAAACATCCCACTACTGTTCCACCAGTTCAGCTCCCCCGGTGGCAGCAATAGCACTGGCACCATCTGCGCTGCGTGACATAATCCAGCTGAGCGCTGCTTCACATGGTGCTTCACTACTTATGACAGTCTGGAGCTCCCCCTACATTATTCTAGGAGCCCGGCATGCTAGCCACAGGACAAACAACAGAAAGACAGCTCCTGCCCAAAGAGCACAGACTAGGAATGAGACAAGAGCCAACAGGTGGATACAATCTGCCAGGGAGTACAAGGAAACAGAGACAATACTAGCCAGCATGACAGACAGTGCTGTCAGCAAACCAAGAGTCCCTCTGTTGTTTTTATAGTCTTCAGGGCAAAAGCCATCTTCTCAGAGATCCTTCCTGTCCCTCAAGCAAAGGAAGACAGAAGAGAAGGTGGAAGATTCTGGAAATGAACTGCTAGCTAGGTAAGTTGTGGAGCATGAAGGGCTTTGGTTTTGTGGAACATGGGCCCACCTTCTATGGGGAGAGGGATGGCCATAAAGGGGACCAGTCTCCTCAGTAACAGGCTGGCTAGAGTCATCAGAAGGAAGGGTTTTAAACTAATAGCAAAAAGGAAGGTAAAAAGAGAGAAGATATGACTATCACGGAGTCCCTGGGGCGATGCTCTGGAACTGGTCCCTTCAAAGCCAGTCAGGACTTTGCAGGAGAAGCTTCCTCACAGTGAACAGCCTATCTCCAGGGCTAGGAGCTTCACAGCTTCCAGGTTCCACCTTCCTGGGTCTGACCTCGGAGCATTCAGCACCTTCTGCCCCTCCGTGCGCTTCCCTCAGCAAGCCCACCCAGGTGGAGTCCCAGGGAAGCCCGTGGGTCCTGCACCCCAACTCCGCAGTCAGACGTGACTCTCAGCCAGCCAGCCAAATAGAGGTTTAATGGACAACAGGAACATGATCTAAAACCGAGCTTGTAGGTACAAAGATCCAGACCCCGCAGCTGGATCCATTTTGGGGGTCCAGGGAAGCCAGACCATCTCTGGGCCTCCCTGCCATTCCTTAGACAGCTCCAGACTAACCCCCAGCCCCTCCTCTGCTTTTCCTTTGTCTCTTTCCCTGGGCCGAGAGGTCACCTGACCTCTTTGTTATTCAACACTTCCAGCCAACACCTTGGGCGGAGGGAAAAGCCCAGGCCCTCAATTGCCAAGACAGGGCATTGGCCACTCCTTTCCACTGGTCCTTTGTTCTCCAACACTATCAGCCCTTATCCCACTACCTAGAGACTTGAGAAATGCATAGGGGAAACTGAGGCACCCACACACTATCCAGAGGAAACACTAAGAGCATTTCCATTCCGTCACAATGACAACAAAATCAAGAGATTAAGAACAAAATTAACCAAGGAGAAGAAATTATTGAATTTGCTAACACAGGAATGGAGTGGGGTAGCAAATGACAGGAATTTGAATTGCTCATTTATGAGCATACATTCGAACTAGTTGATATTACTGAACCATGGTGGGATGAGTCGCAAAACAGAAATGTTACAATAAATGGTTATGAAGGATCAAGGAGGCAAGAGAGCCTGGAAAGTGGAACTACATCAAAAATGGCATGACCTGCTTCCTAGTCACCAATAACTCAGAAGAAAATGATCCTCAGTGCTTATGGATCAAGAGCGTAACAGATAAAACCTAAGATGAGGTACTAGCTAGTGTCTGCTCCAGCCTGCCAAATCACACTAAGGAACAGGATGACCACCTGCTTACATGCCTATCTGCAGTGTGTAAGAAAAAAACTGCATGATCACATGGGACTATAATCTGAATGACACATGCTGCAGGCCTCATGCTCTGGGAGTAAAATAGTCTTGGAGTTTCTAAACATAATAGATGACAATTTCCTAACCCTAAAAAAGCATTGCAGCCAACATGGAGGAATCTATGTTAGACCTCATCGTAACAGATAAAGAGGTACTGGTCTTTATGGTAGTTTAGGTTAAAGTGATCATGACTGACACACATTTATAATGTACAGATTCTTGGCACTTTAACAGGACCAATTTCACAAAGCTGAAAACAGATAAGAGTCAAAACAGCTGGGAGTAAGAATTTCATCAGAAAAGTGTGAATGAAAATTGGGAATCATTTAAGAACACCTTACTAGATGCCCAAAAAGCTAACTTCCCACAACTGAGGAAGAAGGTTGTGCTGGTTAAAAAAATCAGCCTGGTTTAGAGGAGAAATGAAGGCAGCTGTAAAAAAGAAAAATAATATATAACAAATAGAAGAAAGGAGAAGTTGATAATGAACATAACTCAGAAGTTAGGGATTGTAAAAAATTGATAATTAGAGCCAAGGGACACAAGGAGAAATCTATAGCAAGCAGAATTAAAAACAATAAGGAGATTTTAAAGAATATATTAGGGGGGAAAATACTGACAAGGGTGTTAGTCCATTACTAGATGAAAGAGGCATGGATTCTGGAGTGCTGCTCATCAGAGCTCATCACAGGGCGTGGGGGAGTACGGTTCCCACACCCCCACTTCCTGGGATTCACAGGGACTCTCAGCCAGCCAGTAGATCAGAAGGTTTATTTGAGATGACAGGAACACACTCCAACTCAGAGCTTGTCAGTACAAACAGGACCCCTTAGTCAGGCCGTTCTGGGGGGCAGGGAGATAAGACTCCGAATCCGGGCTCCCTCCTCTTCCCCAGCCAGCTTCTAACCCCCTCCACTGAAACTGCTGCCTCTCTCCCTTCCCCCCGGCCACTCCCCCAGCCTTTGTTCACATCCACACTCAGGCAGAAAGCCTCCCCTCCCCCCAACCCCAGGGCAGCGGGGTTGGGTTACAGTCCAGGTACATTTCCTCCCGAGACCTCCTGCTCCTGCTCATGACAGAGCTCAACCAAAGAGTTGTTTCACCAGCTGTGTCTCTATAATCTCCCCCTAAAATGGGAGTTTAGAGATCAGGCAATATAATTCACTGACTAGGGACACACCAGCAGAAGTCACGCTGGATTTCTTCATTCAGAAAAAGGCTACTGCAGTGGTTCTCAAGCTTATCTGATCATAGTCCCTTTCTTTGGGTCTGTAGTAGTTTACAGCAAACCCACCACACAAGTACATATAGCAATAAAAAAGAAAAATCAACGTACAAGTCTCACTAAATATTAAAAACAGCAAGGCACTGATTCATACAGAGCTAACAATCCATTGTAATAAGAGCAAAAGCAAAACTGTGACTGTGATCAGTGCTTACAATGAAAGGTGCACACTGCATCACAGCAAATGGATTAATATACAGATGGCAATGACTCTGTATAATGCTATGGAAGTTTAACAGAAATCTGTCAAAATGCACAGTGCCATCTGAGGGCCTGATATGTCTGGAGGAATCAGCTTTGCTGATTATTCATTGTTGTGGGTAAAATATGCAGATTTTTCCCCCAAAAGAAGCTTCTCATGCCCTCCCCCACCCCAAGTTTGAGAACCTCTGGTCTAAAGGAATCTCACCTGACAGCTCACCAGACTCACTGGCTAACAGCTGTGAAGTTCAGAAACAGGTAGATTCACAAGTTAAACTCTTAGAGGTTGAGTGTTTCTCAGTGGACAGATGATCACGACAGACAATACGCTTGTCTTATGTAGTTTTAAGGACCTATTACAATACCATGTTATTTGACTTAGAATCAAAGACAATTTAACCCTATAGCAGCTGGTAAATGAACAAAATTGCAGAACCTTAAACACCCAGCCTCATAAACAGAGGGAGTCTTGGAAAAAGCAGAGAGGTCAATTGGGATTAAGTCTCTCCCATGGAACAACACAAATCAGTCATGGGAAGACAGTATCAGGGGCCTGGGAAGGAAAGTCCCAGGGTATATCCAGAGAGAGCAAGGTCAGGGAGATGATAATAAAACACATGATAGCCACATGGGTCCCAAGAGTTAACCCTAGCAGGGGACAGTCTGAAAAGACACAAGTCAGGGTTTAACCCCCTTTACGGGCAGAAGGGCCAGAGCCCAGAGGTACAAGAAAAAGGGGGGGGGGATGGGGATAGATCCTAGGACTGAAGCAGGGCATCAACCCAAGTGAGGCAATTCAGGGGTCACGTGGCAATGCCGTCAGGGTTACAATCCGCCAAGGTCTCAAGCCCCTGAAGGAACTGGATCCAGGGAGGAATGAACGGGGGGCGGGGAGGTGAACTGCTCTCTCCGACCCCTGGTTCCAGCCCCTCCCAACGATCGGGGGGAAATAAGTCCTCCCAGACAACCCCCCACCCCAAGTGTGTGTGAATGCGGGGGGGAGTGAATCAGCCCCCGCCCCCATCGCTCCCAGACCCCGGCGGTCGGGGGAAGGATCCGCCTTCGCTACCAGCGCCCGGCGGAGCGGCCCGCGCCCTCACCAGGCAGGCGGCCAGGACCCCGTGCAGCGCATCCAGCCGCTCCTCGTCGCTCTCCTCCTCCCGCAGCAGCCCCTGGATGTAGGTGGCGTAGACAGCCCGGTCCAGCCCAAGCACGTCCAGCCGCCCCGCCAGCCACGGCTCGAAGCCGCCCGGCCCGAGCACCGCCTCCCCCCTGCTGGACGCCGCCATCTTGGAGCGGGCGTGTCTAACGCGACACTTGAGGGGCCCTCTCTGCGCATGCGCATGGGCTCGGGCATGCGCAGCCCTGGGCACAGGGGGCTCACGGGAGTACGAGCACCTTCCCCCCCCACGCCTTCGTCCAGACTACGGCAGGCGCTTGGGCCAAATTCCTTGAGTCCGTCTTGTCCCTTCCCCCATGCCCGGCTTACCGGGCAGCGCACCGCCTTGAGGACACGACGCGGGTCAGTCCCGAGCTGTCAGCGCCCCTCCCTCTTTCGTGTGCGAAATAAGCCTGCCCGGAGCGCCTGGTGCAGCGGGGTGACAGACACACGGCTGGCGGGACAGACGGACAGACAGACACAGGGCTGCATAGCTGGGCGGCTGGCTAGAGGACAAACAAAAGTATGGCTGGCTGAACATCTGGGTGGATGTGTCGTGTTATGGAGCCATGTCGCTCCCAGGCTATTAGAGACATTAGCTTGGTGACAGAGACGAGCTTTAGAGCGCTTCCTCAGATCTAGGACAGGAATTCCCAGATCTGTGGTAGTCTGAGTTTCTCAGACCTGCAGAAGAGCTCTGGGTGGCTCAGGCGCTTGTCTCTCTCACTAGACGAAGTTGATACACAAAGCAGGTAGCAGATTTAAAACAAATAAAATGAAGTTCATCACACAGCGCACAGTCAACCTGTGGAACTTCTTGCCTGAGGAGGCTGTGAAGGCTAGGATATAACAGGGTTTAAAAGAGAACTGGCTAAATTCATGGAGGTTAAGTCCATTAGTGGCTATTAGCCAGGCTGGGTAAGGAATGGTGTCCCTAGCCTCTGTCTGTCAGAGGGTGGTGATGGATGGCAGGAGAGAGATCACTTGATCATTACCTGTTAGGTTCACTCACTCCAGGGCACCAGCCTTTAGCCCCTGCCAGATATGAACCTTCCCTTCCAGCCTCAGTGGCTGGAGGACATGAAGCTTTGGCCACCACCTGGAATTGTGTGTGAATGGGCAGGGAGGTTCCAGTTTTCCTCATGTCTTGGCCTTGATGGTGAAAGCCTTGAATAGCTGGCTGGCTGCCTTTTAAATCAATAAGTGCCTTTTCTTTTAAGATTTTCTCAGCCTTGAGATGTAATTCTTTTCTGTTTAGCACAGAAAGGTGAAAAAATGTAACTAATTGCAGCTGCCTGCTGTATTCCCTAACCTTCAGAGTTAGCATGTAAAGAGATTTCTGTAAACTGTGCTGGTTAGAAAATCACACATGCGCACTGTGTTTTTCTTTGTTTGCTCAAGCCTATATAACATTTGGCTCACGCTCAATAAATGGTCATCATTCCTTTCCAGCTTGGATTGTGAATTTGACCTTTTGTACAAAGTAAGTGTCTTAAAGAGTGATGATCTTTCCTGGGGGTTTGTGGGTCTAAGTCAGCTCCGCACCTAACTCTGGCGGATTGCCTTGGAGGACAGCTCTTAGGCTAACAATGGCAAAGCTGTCATTAGTGGAATGAACAGTCTGAAAACAAACCACCATGGTCCCAACAACAGTGGTGTTAACCTTGATCATGTGACAGGTACCAAGGTATCTGATCTGCTGGAAATAGTTCAGAGCTAAAGGGAATACACCTGCTGTGGGTCTGCTGAGTGACAGCCCTTCTCTGTCAGACCCTTGACATTACTGCTTTCGGCCCCAGATTCTGGAGTCTGTATTGGGGTAATTCCCCTCCTCTCAGCTCAGTGTCTGGCCCTGCCAGCAGGGGGCAGGAACTCGGCGGGTTCTGGGGCTTTCGGCTCCGTCAGCGCACCCCCACTACGCTGCCTGTCACCGTGCCAGCCCTGACCAGGCGCTATGTGACTGGGGAGAAGGGGAGCAAACCGCATGGCCAGGCCTGGGCCCGCGTGGGGCCGGGGACCCGCCCTCTCTCGCGGGGAGCCCCCGTGGCGCCAGGGACGGGGAGGGGCGCTAGCTTTAGAGGGAGGCGGTTGATCCCTTCCCTGCCGCCGCAGCCCGCTGGCTGGTCCGGCGGCGGGGCGGGGCGGAAATTTAAATCGTCAGCCGCGGCTGCTCTGAGGAGAAAGCGGCGCGGTGAGAGTTCGGGGCACCTCCCGGGGCAGGGCCGGAGGTCGCCATCTGGGGCTCGGCTGCTGGGGGCCTGCGGTGGCGCCGGGGGGCAGCTTCGTGCCTCTGCCCGTTCGGGGCCCCACGAGCCCCCACCCCCGTCTCCCCGCTTTCACCCTGCTCCGCGCGGGGCCGGGCCGGCCCTGCTGCCAGGTGAGGCCCGGCCCCTCCCCTCCCCTCCGTGTGCAAGCTCCGCGCCACGAGTCAGCAGTTGGCCCGGGCGCGTCCTCCTGCTTGTTACAAGGAGTGTGCGGCATGTAAGAGTCCTTCATGCGGGAGGGAAAGGCCCAGTTAAAAGACTTAACGCTGCCTTTCCTGGAATGGTGTTCTGTGCGGCAGTGTAACTTGTGTCTCCTGTGTGGGGCAGAAAGAGCCCAAAGCTGTTGACATCCTAGTCTCCTGTGCTCTCCCCACTGTTCTTCTGATAAGCTGACTCTCTTGCTGGCTGTATTTTTTAGCAGGTAGGATGGGTTGCCAATCTGAGAAAAAGCAAAGGAGACTCCCAGAAAAACAGCAGCAAGAGGAGGTGACTGGGTCATCCAAGAACCTCCCCTTCGTGGGAAAATCCTTCTACCTCGACCTACCAAACAACAAGAATGTGGAGTTTCTGGTGGCAATAATAAAGCAGCTGGGTGGGGTGAGTATGGAGGCACCTTGCCTGTGGGAGAGCATAAAGCAGTTGCACTCTGTTTCCAGAAGAGCGAAAGACTCAAATTGATCCTGCTGTAGGAGGAGTGCTGCATTGGCAAGGGGAAGTCACTGAGTGGAGTTGGGTGGTATGGTAGAATACAATGTCTCTAGCCCAAACTTTAACCTAAAATGGGAGTAGGAGTGCATTCCCAGAAAGCCTCTGCCCTGTCACTCTACTCTTTGTGCTCCCATCTGCAGGGCTCCGGAAGACTTGAATGCTCTTTTCAAGCCCAAAGATGGGGACAGTCCATCACAAGCTGCTTGTGGATCTATTCACATGGGGCTGGGTTTTCAAAAGAGTTCAGTTACCACAAGTGGTGGCAGTTCTTCAGGAGCTCAGCCCCTGGATGCATGCTGGGTGTTGGTCTCTTGTGAAAACTTGCTGTTAAATGGGAGCTGAGCTCTTGGAGTCATCAAGGGCCACTTTTTTTTTTTCAAGAAAAGTGCATTTGGGTGCTGGGGGCACTGTTGTTGCCCTGTACAGAGAGGCTGGAGAAGGGTTCCGAGTACACTGATTCTAAAGTGTCCCAGCTCACTAGGCTGACCAGTATAGTCTTTACAAGGTATCTTTTAGCTGTATATAATAGCCTAGCATGATTGGAGAGGCCTTAAGACTGGCAGGAGGTAAGGGATGCAGCTGAAAGGAGAGAAATGTCTAGCTTAAAGACTCATGCAGCACTGTTCCTGCACCTAGGCAGCTGAAGATGGTGGTTTCTTTGCTTCATTGGTTACTACGATGTTACAGGTCTTGGTGTGGACTTGGCTCTGCAGCTGACATTGTTTTTGTCTCTTGTCTAGGTGATTGAAAGCTTCTTGAGTAAAGAAGTCAGCTATGTGGTTTCCAATAGGAAAGAGGCCAAACTGGACAGTGAGCCTCAGAGACAGACTGCAAAACGAAGCAGCACAGCTTCAGGGGATGCCAAGGCAAAGATTCTGCCCTCTGTGTCCAAAGGGAGCTATATGGGGCATCACCCCAAACCAGCAGACAGTGTAAGGACTGAGGGCCTAGGCAGCCTTAAGCCTTGGGGCAGAGGCTAGAGGGGAGCAGAGCCTGAGAACAGTAGCTGCCTCAGTGCTTGTCTGCCTCACTGAAAACACCTGCCTATTAATCTGTCCCAGTCCTGGTGCTGTTCTCACTCTGATAAATAAGGCCTGGGCAGTGGCTCGAGATTCCAGATCTTTCTATAACATTTTTTAAACTCCAAACATTCTGCAGAGTGTCCATAGAGATTGGTGCAACTGCCTCTGGGGTGCAGCACCACTCAACAATACACCAAGGCACTTTGGTGTGCCCTTCCTTTGCTAGTCTACAGTTCACAATCAAAACTGGCAATGTTAGGGAGGCAGACTGACTCCCCACAGGGCAGCAAATGGCTGGCACACCCAGACTACTGCTAATCAATTGTGAAGGGATAAATACCATAGGAACTTATACCAGTTTTATGCCAACATATCCTGCTACAAAGCTGATACTGCCAGTCTACAGTGACCTTGAGGGGAAGTATGGTAGGCCTCACTGCCTCAGCTTGAGGGTATAGATGTGCGGCACCAACCTAAATGCTGGAAGAAATTGTTTATTTGGCTGATTAATCCTGCTGTTCAGTGGAGATAATAGAAGCAAATCCATACAAGAAACTAGCCTCTAATTTCCTCTTGAGACCTGTTCTGGTACTGGCTGGTGGAATGTATGTGAATAGTGCCCCTCCCTCACCCCATATTGCATGCATGTAGGGATTAGCTCTGCATGTCACTGGTTTTTGCTTCAGGCTCAGAAAGGTCAGTAGGGCAAAGGAATGATTATCAAGGAGCTGCTAGGATGACATCCAGGGTCTCCTACCCAGATCTTCCAGCTTGCAAGGGAAGCATCTTGTCAGCTTTGCTCACGGCCACCAAGTCCCTGTCTGGGGCAGAGGGCTGACTCAACAGATCTATGTTGAACTCTGTGCACCCCCAGAGGTGGGAGGATACACTGGAGAGGGAGAAGGTGGAGGCAGCAGGGGTAAGATATAGGTGGGCTGGGAAGCACCCATGCTGCCAGAGAAGGGAGCTGGCTGGTCACAGGAAAGGGGCTCAGGGGGTTACACTTCCAGGTCCATCTGTTTTACAGGTTGGGAAATCAGACTCCATTCTGACTCACCCTGTTAATAGTAGAACTACAGTACTGGGCAGGGTGCTGGCCATGACTGCACTGAGGGCTGCCCAGGTAGTAAAGAAATACAAGGTCAGATGGCTTGAGGCTTACCCCCAAACTAGAAGTAACCATTTTTTCTCCCTGCGGTCCAACAGGGCATCTTACTGCTGGGCATGCCTATGCAGATGCCAAATGGCTTTTATAGCAGATCTAGCAAGCGTTTTCTGCTGAACTATTAACCTGACCAGTGCTGTAATCTCTCATCCACCATGCTGAAGGCTGGGGGGATTCTAGGTATCCCTGGCAGACTTTTAGTCCCATAGGGCAGAGCCTCAAAGTACAAAAGCCACTTGCTGCTGCTGCCCAGGAGAAGCATGTCCTTTTCCAAAGGACTTCTGCAGTGAAGAGCCTGGGGTGGAGAAGGGAAGCCTCAGGACTCTGAGTGGAATCCTCTCCTGGGAAGGTTAAACCCTAGTGCATCTCCCAGGAAGCCCATGATCTGGGGCTGTAGTGGTGTTTGGTGGTGCCAGGGACTTGGTGCGTGATGATACTGAGAATCTGTTCCTTCTCCCTTTAAAACTATCTGGGCAGCAGTGTACTGGTCCACCTGGCTGGCTGCCCAGGAGCTTTTGGTCTAAATGCTGTTTGGCTTGTCTTCTGCAGACCCTGATCAGCAGGGGGAAGGAGCTGCTGCAGAAGGCCATGAGGAACCAGGTGAGCAGCATGGTGATGGGCTTCCCCTCTAGGCAGGTAGGTGCAAGGCTTTCCAGAGCAGGACAGCAATCCGGCCTGTGCTTAGGGAACGGTGCAGAGACTTGGCCCATTGCTAGACACTACCTGGGCTCTTGCCAGTACAAGTCCTTCATTCAAAAATGCTGCCTGGTGTCCTGACCCATTCAACCCCTTATGGGGTCTATTTCTTTCCTATGTGCTGCATCCCAATGCTTGTCCTTGGACTGGACACTCATACAGGTAGCTATACTACCGTTGCTCTAACTCTACATGTATGATTGCATTACAGAGGCAGTGCTGTAGTGTAGAGGCTTCCTACATCAACAGATAGTTTTTGTTTGTTTGTTCCTGTCAACGTAGATAACCCACCTCTTCAAACTAGGTCAATGGAAGTGGAGTTCAGTAGCCCTAAATATGCTGCACAGGTGTGACATTTTTTACAGCACTGAATGATGTAGCTAGGTTGACTTGGGGCTTTTAAGTGCAGACCAGGCCTAAAAGAGCATCACAGTGGTATCAGGAGACAGCAATGACCTAGGGAGCACTAAAGCTCTGAGTGACATGGACTTAGTTAGCTCCATGGCCTGGCTGCAGAGTCGAGGAAGGCTTTGCCTCTAGCCCTTATGCTGAAAGGTTTCTGATCCCTAAGTAACAAACATGGTGTTGATGCTTAACTAAAAGGCTCATGCTACAGCCAACTTAGAGCTGGAAGCATGAACTAGATTGAGTCTGGTTAGGAACATTTCTCCTCTTTGCACCATGTGCCCTAGGACTTGGAAATGCCACCTTCATCTGCAAATTGACAGATCCCTTTTGGCCCAGCATTGAGCTTTCTGAAATGGCAAAGGTAGAAGTGGCTACTCAAATCCCATCTCTACAGCAAGATCGCTCTTGTTTCTAGTCTTAAAGAGCAAGTTGTTAACTCTTATACCAAGGTGATCTTAGCTACCACTGATTTCTGGTCAGTCAAGATGGGCAGTTTTCTAGCCTCTGAGCAGTGGGATTGTAGCCTTTCCACTGGGGAAGCCTTGTTTTCTAACTCCAGAAGCTCTCAAAATGGCCTCTGCTAAAATCCTACTGCTGACTGAGGATTGGAGGCAGGAAAGACCAGTGTTAATAACTGACAGTGATGTGGCACACAATATGATCTCCTAGCCTGTCGAGGCTGGCAGTCAGACTGAGATGTACACTCTACCCTGGGCTGTACATCACTGAATCTCTCCTCTTGTTTTGCAGGACACCAGCAGTGACAGTAGTATCCTTGCCAGTGCTCGCTCCTGGGGAGTTCAGATCTGGCATGTGGATGGTATCCTTCTATAGAAACTCTGTGTTGTGGGGATGGGACTCTGACCTTCGATTTAACAAATTCAGAAGCTGATATTCACACCCCACTCTGGGTCATTAATGGCTGGTTATGGGGGAGCAAGAATTTGAATGTGACCATGGGTCACATTGACTGAGGTCTTGCTGGCTTGGGAAAACACCCTTTCAGAGGAGGGTCTTCAGAAGTCTGTGTGTGGAAAATGGTGTGGGCTTGGTCAGACCCACTTCTGTTCTTTTCCTAGCAGTCTCACTGTAACCTTCCATTCTTGATCTAAGGGTTGTAAACACAGGCACAGAGCCACCACTGCCCCTTAGGACAGGGGCTGGCAACCTTTCCAAAGTGGTATGCCAAGCCTTCATTTATTCACTTTAAGGTTTTGTATGCCAGTAATACATTTTAATGTTTTTTAGAAGTTCTTTCTTAGTTATATAATATATAACTAAACTATTGTTGTATGTAAAGTAAATGAGCTTTTCAAAATGTTTAAGAAGTTTCATTTTAAAATTAAATCAAAATGCTGATCTTACACCACCAGCCTGCTCAGTCCTGTTCACCTAGGCTGGCAGCAGGCTGAGCAGGGCCTGTGGCCGGGACCCTGGCTGCCAAGTGGCTGGCAGCCAAAACCCCAGACCAGCCGTGGGCTGAGCAGCTCGGCCCGCGGCCAGTCTGAGGTCCCAGCCGCTGACTCTTGCCAGTCAGGGTCCCGGCTGCCGGCCCCACTCGGCCTGCTACCAGTCTGGGGACCTGGCCCTGCCCTCTCTGCACTGAGCTGAGGGTGGGAGTGCACTGAGCACAGGGCTGGGGGTGAAGGAGCGGGCTGAAGTGCAGGGTCTGGTCAGGAGCTAGAATGAGGGATGTGGGCCTGGGGTTGCAGCAGGAGACTGGGGTGTGGAGCGCTTACCTGGGGCAACTTCCAGTTGGTGCAGGTGGGAATGTGTGTGTGCAGGAGCTCCTGTTTGGTGCTCAGAGTGAGTGTGTGGGAGGGGTCAAGGCTGACGGTGTGGGCTGTGGTCCTGGGGGTGCTCCCAGCCCCTGCTCTGAGCAGCACATGGTAGAAGGCTGGAGAAGATATGCCCTGATTCTACCCCACCTTCCCCATGGCATGTCCCTGCATCTTCTGGAGCTACCAGAGTGCTGCAGCTCCTCTTCTTCCCCTTCCCTTGGGTGGCAGGGAGAGAGAGAAGAGCAGCTGATGGGAAGGGGGAACTTATCTGCCCGCAGAACCTGCCCTTCATGAGGAGCTGGCAGGGCCAAACTCCTGCCCCTGCAGGAGCGCACAGCGCATCCATGGTAAATCTGGTACTGCAGGGCAGGCAGCAGTATGCCATTAGAAATCGGCTCGTGTGCTGTCTTGCCATAGGTTGCTGACCCCTGCCTTAGGATAACATTGGGCCTGAATGTCAAAGGCACATGCTTGCTGGATTGATGGCCCTGAAGGCCTCTCTGTAAGAACAGACCATGTTTTGCATTAACCGTGTCAGCGAGCCCTGCTGAAGTACCTTGATCCCGGCATGTACCAACTCTCACGAGAGCAGCTGGCTGAGATCCTTGTGAGAGGGGGAGCACTGAGGATGCCTCTCACTAGCAATGGGCCTGGGGTGCTAAGTCTCTGACCCCCGCTGGACTTTAGCCCAGGGTACAGAGCCTCAGCCATTGGCTCATGCACACCCAGCCCATGTCCAGTGTGAGTTTAGGATTTCTAGGTTAAAGTGGGCTGCAGCTCAGCTTCTGCCTGTTTGTCCAATTCCAAGGCATGCGGCATCCCTCTGTAAAGGGAAATGCTCCTACATGGGAGTTGGTCCAAGAACAGAGAGTCCCTTACCCATCTGGTGTCTCAGGACCAACGCAGCCATCTAGTGCTGAAAGCTCTTGGCTCCAACTGTGACAGAGCCAGATTGTAGCACCCACCACACAAAGCTCCCTCTCCCATCTAGCCACTAACTCAGAGGTGGAAAAACTGCAGGTCACAACTGGCCCACAGGACTCTCCTGTTCGGCCCCTCCCTTGCTGTCCCCTTCCCTGATACGGGCAGTGCTCTGGGAGGGCAGGGCTGCATGCTCCTGCACCAGTGTGTTTTTGGCTCCGGCTGGGTCACGCAGCTGCCAGACATGTTGTTCTGAGTGGCATGGTAAGGGGGCTGGGGGATTGGATAAGGAGCAAAGGATCCCAGCGGACAGTCAGGGAGCAAGGGGGAGGGGGTGGAGTTTGGGGGTCCCGGAAGGGGGTATTCAGGGCACAAGGAGTGGGGGGAAGGGTTTGGGTTGGGGATTCTGACGAGGGGCAGGAAGGGGGAGGGAGTGAGTAGGGTGCGGAGGCAAGGCTGTTTGGGGAGGCACAGCCTTATGTGGCCCTCCATACAGTTTTGCAACCCCAATGTGGTCCTCAGGCCAAAAAGTTTGCCCACCCATGCACTAGCTCTTGTCCCTATTTACTCCATGGAAGGTGGCAGAGGAGGGGTGCTAAAACCCTTTCCCTGGTAGGGCCGGTAGATGTATAGAGTTGTATTTCATCTGTTTGCTATGGGCGCTGAGATGTAGCAGTTCCCTCTCTTTCTCTGGGCTTTAGCTCCTTAACTTCCCACCCCACACAGAAATGATGGCCTACATGCAGCAGCTGCAGTTCCGTGTGTCTGGAGCAAGGAAGCAGAGTGAGAAGATGATGGTAACTGATCTAAACCTTTTCCCCCAGTCCAGGGCTTCCTGGTAACAAGTGGCTTTTGTCCTTCCCGACTAGCTCAGGATGTAGCCCTCTTACAACAGAGTCACTTCAGGGCTTGTCTGAACATACAAGGTCAATGAGCAGGGCCCCATAGAGATTGGTTTTGTCCAGTGCCAATCAGTATTTTTTTATCAGCCATTCCCAGGTTCCAAGGCCAGAAGGGATTGTTGTGGTGATCTCATCTGACCTCCAGAACTTCCCCCAAACAATCCCCAGAGCAGATCTTCTAGAAAACATCCTGTCTGGATTTAACCACTGACAGGAATGGAGCATCCACCACAACTCTAAGTAAACTGTTCCAGTGGTTGGTTACTTTCACAGTTAAAAATTTGTACCGTATTTCTAGTCTGAATTTTAGATTTAGCTTCCATCCACTGGATGGTGGTCCACCTGTCTCTTCTAGATTGAAGAGCCCATTATTAAATATTAGTTCCCTGGGTAGGTACTTGCACACTATGCTCAAGTCTCCCATTGACCTCTTTAAGGTGAATAGATTGAGCTTCTTGAGTCTTTGATGCAAGGCACGTTTTCTAATCCTTTAGTCTTGTGGCTCTTCTCTGAATCCTTCCCAATTTATTCAACATGCTTCTTGAATTGCAGTCACCAGAACTGGACACAGTATTCCAGCTGTGTTGTGCACCAATGCCAAATAGAAGTAAAATAACCTCTACTCCTAATCAAGATTCCCCTGTTTAGGCATCTAAGAATTAGCCCTTTTGGCCACAGCTCATATTCAGCCGATTATCCACCATGACCACCAAATCTTTTAATCTCATCTTCCCAGGACAGTCTCCCACTGTGTAAATATGATCTACATTCTTTGTTTCTAGATGTATACGTTTATGTTTAGCCATATTAAAAACACATTATTTGCTTGCATGCTGCTTACCAAATGATCCAGATCATGCTGAATCAGTGACCTGCCCTTGTCGTCTTGTATCACCCCTGGTTTTTGTCATCTGCAAACTTTATCAGTGATGACTTATCAATGACCTGGTAGAAAACAAAAACTGTTAAATAGCATAGGGCCAAGAACTGATCCCTGCAGGACCCCACTAGAAATGCACCTGCTGGAGGAGGATTCTGTTTAGTTAGCCAGCTTTTCATCTGTTTAGTGCAGGGGTCAGCAACCTTTCAGAAGTGCTGTGCCGAGTCTTCATTTTATTCACTCTAATTTAAGGTTTTGTGTGCCAGTAATACTTTTTAATGTTTTTAAAAGGTCTCTTTCTATAAGTCTTTAATATATAACTAAACTGTTGTATGTAAAGTAAATAAGGTTTTTAAAATCTTTTTAAGAAGCTTCACTTAATAAATTAAAATGCAGAGCCCACTGGATCAGTGGCGAGGACCCAGGTAATGTATGTGCCACTGAAAATCAGCTCATTTGGCACCTGTGCCATAGATTGCCTACCCCGACTTAGTGTGTGCCATGTTAATTTTATACTCTAGTTTTTAATCAAAATATCATGCAGTACCAAGTCAAAGGCCTTATGGAAGTCTGGTTGAAAGAGGTAATAGTGTTGATATATCAATCTTGTAAGCTCAACAAATCAACTTAGTTTCCATAAACACTGTAGGTGGTGATGATAAAAAATCTTTGATAAAGTTACAGATGACCCAAACATTGGGGCTATAAGTAATGAGGAAAGGATACTGTTGAGGATCTAAATAGCTAAAGGATCACAATCCAACAAAATACATTCAGCTGTATTAAAATGCAAGGTAATACATCTAGGAACCAAGAATCCAGGTTATACGAACAGGATGGAAGACTGGGGGAAAGCAGTGACTCAAAAGGACAGGGTGTTTTTAGATGTCCCTCAACATGAAAGTGTAGCAAAAAGGACAAATATGGAAAAAAATATTGAGAGAAGTAGGGAAGTGATGGTTTTGTGTGTGTGTTTGGTTCTTTTTTTTTTTTTTTTAAAACGTTAGGCACACCTGTCAGGGATGGTATGGACTGACTTAATCCTACCTTAGCATGGGACTGGATGATCCCTCTAGATCCCTTCTAGACCTTTATTACTATGATTGTATGGCAGCAGTTCTCAAACTGGGGGTCGCGAGCCCCCTGGGGGTCACCGTGTGCTCCTACGCGGGTTGCAAGCTCCTGCCACTGCAGAAAAGCTGCCAAATTGATTCCTTCCGCATTTGGCGGCTTTTTGGTGGACATGCCGAGTGCTCTCATGAGTGCTCAGCATGTTGGCCGAAAAGCTGCCGAATGCGGAAGTAATCAACGCGTTGGCTTTTTGGCAGACACACAAGGGTCCGCCACACCACTCAGGAAGGCAAAAAAGGGTCACAGTTCTCAAAAGTTTGAGAACTGCTGTTTGCATGGCATTGGTAAGACTGACAGAGTCCTGTGGCACCTTAAAGACTAACAGATGTATTAGAGCATAAGCTTTCGTGGGTGAATGCCTACTTTGTCGGTTACATCCAACAAAGCAGGTATTAACCCATGAAAGCTGCTCTTATACATCTGTTGGTCTTTAAGGTGCCACAAGACTCTGTTACTTTTGCAGATCCAGACCAACACGGCTACCCCTCTGATATTGGTGAGACTGCTACTAGAACATTGCCTAGTTCTGGTGTCCACACCTCAAGAAAGATGAGGACATACTAGAGAGGGTTTCAAGGGTTTCTGTGATCCAGGTGCTGGAAAAGGAGCATTGTGATTTGAGGCTTAAACTCAATCTCTGTTTTACTGAAGAGTCAGTTGCTCACTGCACCTAGGCACTGACACGTGGACAAGATCTCTGATCATGAGCGGCACTTTTCAACTCTTCCACCAAAGACAGAGGAAGACTGACTGGCTGGAAGGTGAAGTTGGACAAATTCCACCTTGATGTAAGAGGCAGTTTGTCAGCACTGGGGGTAAGCGGACACTGGAACAGCTTACCCGGGGCATGGTAGACTCTCTCTTGCTTAGTCTAATCTCACTTTAGAGACTCCTGCAACATGCTTTAATCCTGCTCTGGGAGCAATGCTGCAGCCAGTGTGTGTGAGACTGTTCTGTGGTCGCAGTGGCCCTTTCTGGCCTTGGAATCAATCTCTGAACCCCTGTTCATCTCCTTCCTTCATGGACTATGTGTGGGGGTACCAGGAAGCGCTGCACTGCCCTTAGCATTGTCCTCTGCATGTTCCTAACACTTGCAAATCTGTAGAAAGACCTTGATTATTATCAAATTATCATTTCAGGGCTTAAGCAGGTTGCCTGCTGAGGTGAGGAAGGAATCTGTTCCCCAGGGTGTAATTGGCCAGAGGTATTCTGGATTTTTTCACCTGCCTCTGAAGCAGCAGGGATGGGCCACAGCTGGTGACAAGACACTGGATAGGGTGGGTCAGTGCTCTGAGATGGTGCAGAGAATTTTTCCTCCATTGCCTGGCTTGTGTCTCCTGCTCCTATGCTCAGGGTCTCACTAGGAAGGAATTTCCCCCAAGGTTAGACTGGCAGAGATCTATGAGGGGCTGTCCACCTTCCTATGTAGTGTGGTTAACATACCAGATCTGAACAGGTCACCTGATCAATTCCCTACCACTGCAGAGGCCTCAAGAGTGAGATGTCTAGTGCCTCTGTTCTCTACCTGTGGCATGCAACTGTTTAGTCTGTTGGGGGCTGAAATCTTTAGCTGAAGGACTTACTGGGCTCAGGACAGGTGTCTTGGGAGCTGGGGGCGGGTCTGTGATATAGGTAGCCAAACTAGATGATCTGATGGTTCTGGCTGAAACTCTGATGCCCTTGGTACAGTTAAACCAGTATAATCTAGTCTGGTGGGGATGTAGTTCTACTGGTAGAGAAGTCCTCCTGTGAAGGAAGAGGAGGCACCTTTAGCGCAATATAATGGTTTTTTTAAAAAAACTGATAGCAAGCCAACTACAGGGGTGCAGCCCAGGCCTGGTGCTAAGCTGCCAGGGCTGGATGACCAGCTGAGATCTCAATCTACAACAGGCCCAGATCCCAGTGAACTTACAGGGGAAAACTCCAGCTTTCCCCACCTGACCTGCAAGGGAGGTAAAACCACAATGCAGTATATGGTTTGTAGTCTACCAGCAGGCTTGTGCTAGGGTGTGGGCCGGGTGAGGCTGGCCTTCCTTTAGGAAGGGCCAGTCGTATGATCTTCTTTCCAGAAGTCTGGTCTGGACAGCGCTGAGCTACACAGACCAGGTCAGGTCTGCCAAACCCCAGGAAACAATAACTCCTGTGTCACAGCAGCCAGGGACTACCTTAAGGATGAGCATGCCTGGTGCTGCTGTCTCTACCCTCACTGCTCTGGAATCAGAGGGCTGCCAATCTTCTCTATAGCTGGCCCCCATCCTAAATCCTATCTGTTTTTCTGTCTAGGCGAAGTGTTTCTCAATGGGGTCAGGAGTCCTTAAAGGTCAGTACAGAATTGTAGAATATCGGGTTTGGAAGACACCTCAGGAGGTATCTAGTCTAACCCCCTGTTCAAAGCAGGATCAACCCCAACTAAATCATCCCAGCCAGGGCTTTGTCAATCCTGACTTTATAAAACTTAAAGCTTTGCACTGAGCTGACTGGGAGACTGAAAATGCTTTACTGTGATGTTTCAACAAAACGACATGTTTTTGCAAAAACTTCTGTTCCATCAAAGCCACTTGCAGTCCAAGCTAAGACAGAAAACTCTTGCCAGGTCTCCTTGTAGTGCTTTAAAGCTTGTGCAGCATTTTGAAAGCATAAGATGCTTCCTGTGTGGCTGACTTTATGCTCTTGCTTTTCAGTGGGATCTTGTCTAAAATAATGTTAAATCATTTGTCCACTTACCTTGTCTCTTCTGTGCTATGAGACTTTACAGCAGGGCTTCTAGAATTGTGAGGCATGGTAAGAACTGTTACTGGTGCTTCATTGTCTGAATTACCGTTGGCTGTGAAACGAAGTCTCGAATAACACCGCCTCCGGAGGGGAGAATGTGTTCCCCACATCCCACTCACAGCTGGTGGCATACTGCAGCCTTCTGCTACAATGATGATGATGATTGATGATGTAGGACTGACTGTGCCTTTAAACAGCCCTCCCACCCACCCCCAAGTGCATGTTCTATACTTGGTTCACTACTGCACCCTTGGGGTCTGTTGTACAGACCGGAGCACCAGTGGCGTGGCTGTACTTCAGTAGTGCTGTTCTGCTCATGGACTGGCCTGGCAGTCATGAGGTCTTGGCCCTGCTGGAAAGGGAGCATTCAGAGAAGCCTTTGCTGCCTTCAAGCATTCAGGCTGGAGTCAAGTCTGACTCTTAAACATCAAAGGTAGCTTTCCTTCCTCCCTCCCCAAGGTATCTCCAGAGCTTGGGCAGACAATAGCCCTGTGCCTCTCTTGCTCCCTATATAATGGGACAGAGATGGCTGGAGATTTCTAGGAAACCTTTTACTTCCTGCTGATATGAGACTTCAGCCTTGTCTGGCCTGGAAGGACCTCCAGTGACTGAGAGCTAGTGTAAAGATTGCAAACCATGAAAGCTTGAATCGTTGGCGGTGGGATTTGTCTCTTCGGCCAGGCCACTCCTGTGGGCACCAAATTGTGCTTCCAGGCTCATTTTAGGTCCTAAAGATGCGGTCTGACTTCCAAATGCGCTGAGCACCCAGCAGCTGCATGGGAACAGTCTCAGCCTTGTGCTTTAACAGCTACTTTGCTTCCATGACTTAATACCTTGGAGACAAATCTGGACTCAAACCTGCACAGAGACCTGAGCGCCCCAGCAGGGGTGGTCAGACTTGGTGGTGGTGTTCTCCCCAGGCTGGAATGCGGGGTGAAGGGGGTGGAGTACTCACCTCTCAGGCCTGAACCCATCATAAAGAAGCAAAGATTCCAGTCTCTTTAGTGTCCTTGGTGAGTTAAACACTACAAAACAACTTGGTGCTACTCCTATGCTTTCTCAGTTGGCCAAATCCTCCCCCTCAAGTGCAACACCAAGCACCTTGGCGCCATCTGGGATCCACCAGGTTACTTGCCTTATGCTGCTCATGTATCAGGAAGGCACAGCCCGAAAATCCTGCCCATGGGAATAATCAACCAGATGTCCTGTGAAAGGCTGTCTGTATCCCGATACTCTGCAGGGCTGAGCTCAGCTACCACTCCCTCGTCACGCGCTGGTACCTGCTTTCAGAATGCACTCCAGGGCAGGTGGACAACAGCAGTACTTTGGCTCTGGGTCTGACCACAACTTGTGCCCTTATTAACAGAACTAACTACCTTGTTCGTTCATCTGCAGCAACTTTTAACTCTACTGTGTCTCAGCTGTCCATTAAATCTTCTCTAGCCTTAACCGTCCCCACCAAGATTCTGAACACAGTCATTTTGAAGGCAAAACATACGATCTATCTACCATGAAAGATGGCCATTGAAATATCTGCATCCTTTGCATTGGGCTTCAGAGTCCACAGGTGGAGATAAGTGAAAAATTGATACTGCTCAGGGCTACTGTTTCAGGCTGCCTGCATACTCTGGCAAACATCTTGATTCTTGTTTCAGGATTTCTTGGCATCCAGAAGTTTTAAGTATTATTATTGTGGGGGGGGGGGCGCGCTCTTTAGATTTTGGAGCCCAATTCTGTGTCACCAGGTATTGGATGATGGGGTGGGGTGTGCCCTGCAGTGGGGAGGGAATGCCTGCCCAGGCCAGCCGCTAATTGTGAAATTTTCCTTCTAGTGGGAAAACTGAAGCCCCCATTTCTGAAGATTGAGGACTGGAGCAGGTGAATGAGCCATTTCAATCTTACCCTTCTTTTAACTTTGTGGCCAAACTTTGCATTCCTGGCTGAAGGACTGCAAGGAGCCCCTTAGGCAGATTGGCAAGTGAGTTGCTGGTGCTCTTCCAGTGCTGTGGAGGAACGGTAAGTACAGTGCAGAAAGGTAGCCTAGATTACCTAGTGTGCACCGTGGGGTGGTAGTACCGGTGTGACGGGCAGAGCGGCCCCACACTGGCACTGCAGGGGTTAACCCTTCCCTCTGGGCTGAGGAAGCCATGCCCCGGAAGCCCTGCTGGGCATGCTCCAACTGGAGGAGCAGTATAAAAGCCTGCAGAGCTGCTCAGTTGGGGCTGACCGCCGCAGGGGAAGGACGCATACTACCAGCTCCTATGGAGGTACAGCCAGGATCCTGGGTTCCAGAGGCCAGCCCAGCGGAGACGCAGCCGGAAGCCCAGCTGGACGTCGGCCTGGAGGGGGAACGCTGCAGGAGACCCCTGGACACTGCCCAGCAGTACGGGTAGAAAGTGACCTAGGGAACTTTTAAAAGGACACACCCGCTTGGCGTGTTGCGGGCAGATCCCTGCTGAGCTAGGGGCAGGGAAGTCCTGCCATCAGGTGAGCCCTGGGTCGGGACCCGGTGGAGTTGGCGGGCCTGGGTCCCCCTACCCGCGCAGCCACTAGGCTGCATCACCCTACGACGCAGGGGAGCTTTATTGACTCTGGCCATTGGGCCATGTTACCCCCAAACAGAGGGGGACTTTATGGACTCTGGCCATCGGGCTGCGCTACCCCACGACGGGGGAACTTTAGGGACTCTGGCCCTTGGGCCGTGCTGCCCTGGGAAAGGGAGGAACTCTGACTCTGGCCATTGGGCCACGCTGCCCCAAGAGAGGGGGGCTTTATTGACTCTGGCCATTGGGCCACACTGCCCCGAGGAAGGGGGGCTTTATTGACTCTGGCCATTGGGCCATGCTGCGTGTGCTGCTCAAGCAACTTGCAGAATTGCAGCCTTCCAAGCCACAAGGAACAGAGATTCCTGCCACTTGTTAAGCTGCCTTTGTTCTGTAGTAATAGATGCGACTAGTCCTGGGAAGTAGCAAATGTTACAGGACTGATGTTTATGATGCACTTTTCTTACTAGAAAGCAGTTGTTTCTGAGGTGAAGCTCATTGCACAGCTAAGTAACACAATCCTTTAGAGCAGGGGTTTTCAAACTTTTTTTTTTTTTTCTTTTCTGGCTACCTAGTTGAAGAAAATTCTGCTGGGTCACAGGCATCAGCTGGGGATGAGGAGTTTGGGGAGTGGAAGGGGCTCAGGACTCTGGGGTGGGGCCAGGGATTTGGGGTGCAGGAGGGTGCTCTGGGTTTGAGTGGGGGCTCATGGCTGGGGCAGGGGATTGGAGCATGGGTTTACCTCTGGCAGCTTCTGGTCCGCAGCACAGCTGGGATGTAGAGACAGGCTTCCCACCTGTCCTGACACCATGGACTGCACTTTGCCCTGGAAGCGGCCAGCAGTAGGTTTGGCTCCTAAGCGGAGGCGAGCAAAAAGCTCTGCGCAGCTCTCACCTGCAGGCACTGCACTCCTCGCTCCCATTGGCCTGGAGCATAGAGCTAATGCTCAAGGTGAGGGCAGCGCACAGAGCCCTGTGGTGCAGTCCCCCCGCCATCGTCTTTCCCCCCCAGGAGCCAGACCTGCAGCTGGCAGGGCAGTGTGGTATCAAACAGGTAGGAACTAGCCTGCCTTAGCTGGGAAGCCCCTCTAATGGGCCTTTTAATGGCCTGATCAGCAGAGCTGCCGCAACCCAGTACCTGACATTCCGTGACCCAGTACTGGGTCGCAACCTACAATTTTAAAACCACTGCTTTAGAGAGACGTGGGGAAGGGCAGCGTCCAGAACTTGAGTGCTTTAAGGACCCTTTGAAGTAAATGTCTAAAGAGACACTGGCAAGCAGCTACAGGACCAAATGTTACGTCTGGGGGTAATATGTAACAAAGCACAAAAAGAGCGGAAAGTCAAATTCTGCAGTATCAGCAGGTTTTGGATAAAACCTTCTGTGCAGTGCAACAAACTCCACCCTAAGGCTGGGTGAGAGCATAAGAAGCAGAGTGAAATGACTTAACAGCAAATGTGAGCTCCTTGGGCCAGGAGCCAAGTTGGTTCTGCGTTTATGCAGGGCCTAGTGCAGTAGGGCCAGGTCCATCATGGGCTCAAAGTGCCACCGCATCACCAATAGCAGCACCGGTTTCTGATGTCCCCGGCTTAGAGTATAATGCAATCCAAACTCAGGCGTGAGAGGAGAACTAGGTCTCTCAATGCTATTGGCATAATCTCAGGTGCTGGTAGCTGGCATTTCTAGCTGACTGTCCCTCAAAGATCCTTTCGGACTACTGATTATGTACTGTATTGTGGGCCCCGTCCACTTCCACGTGTGGGATGGGAGGGGAAGGAGAAAGCTGCCTCGGGATTCACTGTCCCAAAGGCCTTGTCCCTACACTTGAAAAAAAATCAACTACATAACTGCCCACTGGCGCACATCCACCCTAACCCTAATGGCTGGAGCTATGGGATGCTGTATTCTCATGGAATTACCAGAATCCTTCAGGGCTAGGCAGCAAGTGCCTGCGCTGTGGCCTCCACCGGTGGGTGCCCTGCCTGTGCAGCTGCTATCTGCCACTGAATAGGAGGAAAGTCTGGCTCTTGTGAGAGAGAAATGAGTTGTCCCGTGCTGCTTGCACTGCAGTCAAGGGGGCCCCCCATGGATGAAAGGGCTGAATTTTCTATGGGTATGGAAGCCAGGGAGCTGGTGAAATGGGAAGCAGAGGCTGGAGCTGTCACAGGTCGTCTGCACAAGTCTCCAGAGCTGAACCTTCGGCCTGCAGCTCAGCCCATCTTCTCTGAGCGAGCAGGGGGACTTGAGGGCTCTGTTGGGAGACTGCTGGGGCAGGCAGCTTCCTAAGAGGAGTGTCTGGGTCAAATCATGTGTAAACGTGCTGAATCCTGAAACTACCCCAGGGTTCCACTCATCTCAATTTAACAAGGGAAACAGGAACATAAGAACAGCCATACTGTGTCAGACCAAAGGTCCATCTAGCCCAGTATCTTGTCTTCCGACAGTGGCCAATGCCAGGTGCCCCTGAGGGAGCAAACAGAACAGGTAATCACCAAGTGATCCACACCCTGTTGCCCATTCCCAGCTGGTGGCAAACAGGCTAGGGACACCATCCCTGCCCATCCTGGCTAATAGCCTCTGATGGACATGTCCTCCATGAATTTATCTAGTTCTTTTTTGAACACTGTTTGTAGTCTTGGCCTTCACAACATCCTCTAGCAAGGAGTTCCGTGGTTGACTCTGTGTTGTATGAAGAAATACTTCCTTTTATTTTAAACCTGTTGCCTATTCATTTCATTTAAATGGGGAAGTAGCCACCCCAGGCTGGGAGAGGGGACAAAGGCTCAGGGAGGAGGTGAGAGGGATCCAATAGTAGCCCAGGTAAATGAGAATTGGGCCAGAATAGGTCATGGCCATGTCTAACATCTGACACTACTGGTTCTTTCAGGAAATTCCGGCCCTTCCATCACCAATTCAAGAGCTTTCCTGACCTGAACTTCCTGGCACCAAACAGATCCAGCCCATTTGAGCCTCTGAAAACCCCCTCAAGCTCCTGCAGAGTGAGGTAGGTGGTACACGCTGCCAAGGAGCATGGCTGTTACAGCCCCACTGCTGCCTTGGAGCTGTGGACATCCCAGACTCCCTGCAGTCACCGGAGACTCCCAGCTCCTTTGCATGGGACCAAAGAGACTCTCTCCTGAGCTCCTTTGTTCCAGGGTTCAACCTAATCAGAGCTACTCTGAGCTGTGACCTTGTTCCAGGTCAGAAAACTGCCACCTGGCTGGGGAGGGCCCCTGCCTGGCAGGTGGCCTCGCCATTCCCAGACCTTGCTCTGCCATGGCTTGTGCCCGAGTCTGTGTTTTACAAAGACTCCTCTGGGGTGTGGTGTGGCATCAAGTGAGTCTGTGAGACCCAGCTGCAGCCCTCATGTGACTCCTGAGCACTCTGGGTCTTGCTGCTGCTGTTCCTCCTCCACCAGCTTTCTTTGGAGGGGACAAGGACAGTCCTGTGGACCCCAACCCCACATCTCCTCTCCTCCTGCACTTACCTCTGGCTAATCTTGTCCACAAAGCAGCTCAGCTACACTCTGTGCTGACATGGGGACTCTCTTCTCTGCTCCAGACCTGTCTCCTGTTGGCCCCTCGTGCTCGCTCTCCCCATGGATGTCTAGCCATCTGCTCAAGCTCAACATGGCTAAAACTGAGCTGTTAATCCTCCCTCTTTCCTCTCCACATCTGTCCTGCTACCTCCTTTCACACTGGGCTGAGTACTGCCATGGTACAAGGCATGGTGAGACCTCATCTAGAGTGCTGGTCAGCCATGTTCATGAAAGGTGAATTCGACTAGACCCAGTGCAGAGAAGAGCCGCTATGCTGACCAGGGGAATGGAGAGCTGACCTCATGAGAGAGGATTGCCTCGCGAGAAGGCTCAGGTGGAGCATAATTGGTCTGTGATTATGACAGGGGTGAAGAGCAGTTGAAGCTGAAGGACAATGCTGGCACAAGAGGAAATGGGGACAAACTAGAAACCTCATTTCCAGCCTGAATGTGTTCATGGCTAATCAGCAGAAGAGTGAGATTCTGGGACAACCTCCCCTGCAGGTGCTGTTGGGACAAACAACGTATTTAGTTTTAAGAGAGCTGGACCCATTTGACTGAGGCCCTTGGGCCATGTCCACAATGGTCATAGGAACTCATGCTTCAGGGACCCAGCTGGTCACCTGCAGGGATCAGTGTCCCATTGCAGGATGCAGTGTTCTCACTGTCCACCCTGGAACTTGTTGCTTCATGTTGTTTTGCTGGTGTAGCTCCCAACCTGGGCTGGTCACAGCCAGTGCACGCCCTGAGTGTCTGTGTGCTGGGTCAGCAGCTTGTTCTGTCTGTCTCTTCCCACCCCCAGCCCGTCCCAAATATTCCCAAACCAGGTGCTCTGTGCTGGGTCAGCAGCTTGTCCACAGCACTATGTGGATTCCATCAGCCTGGGTCACTACCTGCAGAGTGATTTGCCTGCCCCTGCCTCCCACCCCTACGCACTCTTCCAGTCCCAAATATTCCTAAACCACGTGCTCTATGTCCAACCCTCGCCTGGACCATTCAGAGACACAATACTGTTCGTTTGTTCCTTTCAAGACTTATGCACACCACAGCTTGTTATGAACTGGCCATAAGTTCACCCTTCCCTTTACACAGGGCACTGAGTTTTTTTGTGATAAGTGAAATCAAGCAGATTTCATCTTTATTAACAACATATACATAGAATTAAGTTTGAAGAATGAAGGTAGAATTGCAAGTAAAAAAGCAATAAAATAGGCTTCCAAAGGCCTAAAACTTAATCTAGCAAGATGTAGGCTTTCAAGTTGGCTTTTCTCGTGGCTGGCAAGTTCCCAGCCATGGCTGACCTTCACAAAGGTACAAGGTGTTGGCTTCCCTTGTTGTCTTAGGTGAAAGATCTTTGCCTAAGCAGACTTCTCACCTATATTCACTTCCAGTGACTTTATGCCTCCCACCCCGGTTGAAGGACTCATCTTTCTCAGTTTGCCCAGACTCCAGCCTCTTGTCCATCTAGTGACGGATGCCAAAGATGGCTTCAGCCCTTATTTATATCTTCTGAAGGTCAATTACCTTGATTCAAGAAGCAGGATGGTCTTCTGCTGTTCTTGTCTTCCTGTGGGCTTCCCATCCCCTTGGAGTTCTTTGAAAAGCAGCTTCCATTGTTTGATTCCTCTCTGCTTAATGTACATAGGAGATACCAGTCTGCCCAGACAGGAGGGGATATCAGTGAGTATCTGCAATTCCTCAGCCAGTGTTATCACTGCACTGGCTGTATTATTAATCACTAGTCATTAGCTGTCAGAAAAGGCCTCACTCAATACTCTTTTTATAGTACAGTAATATTGTTATATCATCCACTGCTTATCACTGGAGATTCAGCCCCTGTCTTTATAACCCAGAAACTTTTTTGCAGTGGATTCCTCTGGAAAAGTGAAACCCAGGCCAAACGTCTATCTCCTGCTTGGTATAGATTCCATGCTGCCCTCTTTTCTTCCTCCCCCTCCCTCTCTCCATGAGCTTCGTCAGAGGGTGCAAACAGGGAAAGCTCATCCCTTTGTTTGAGACAGACCAGGTACACTTCCCCAACACACCCCTGGTTCACACACATTCTGATGATTCCATGACTCCATATCCATTGCATTCAGCCATCGTGCAAGAATGTTAATGACCAGTGAGTTATTGGTACCTCACAAGGTCTATTTTGTACAAAGATTATTACAATAGGATGTGAATACAGGCTGCTTCCAGTTAAACCTAGAATTCCTGACTATCTCCCTCCTCTGAATCCTCAGGGTGGCCATGACTGGCTTGGGACACTGGCTGGGGAGCACCAGGGCTCTGGGGTGGCATTGGGCATTTTCTCTCAGGTACTTTGACTGGTGAGTCTGGCTCATACACTCAGGGTCTAACTGGTTGCTACATGTGGGCTGGGGCAGGAATATCCCCTAGGTCAGATTAGCAGTGGCCTTTTGGGGAGTAGGTGTCACTGGCCAGGATAATCCTGGCCATATCAGTTTTTTCCCCCACCCTTGCAGGGGCCATGGGCCCTGGTGCTCCTCAGCCCTCCTGGTCTGCTGTGACACATCATAGCCCATGTCCTGAGGGCTGTGACCCATTGGGTTCAGTGTGCAGGTGCTGGATGGGGCTGATGCCCTTGGCTACACAGAAGATCCAACTCGGTGAGCTGAGGGGGTCCCTGCTGCCTTCAACTCTGACTTGATCAGCATGGACAGCCCCACTGTCTGGTCTGTCATTGAGGCCTGTAACCCAGGCATCCTCTTCAACTCAACCTCCTTCCAGATCCTTGCACCCAGGCTGTCAATGATACTAGTTCTTTGTGCAGAACATCCCAACCTCTCCTATCCATCCACAGACCTAGGCCCTCCTTCTGTCTGAGTGGACATGTGCATCTCTTGTATCTGAAATGCAGCAGCATTTCATTCTCCTTGCCCATTGTCTTGTGTCCTTCCACTGACTTCTTCTCTGTTGCCTCAAACATAAGCAGCCTGTCTTCACTCTCCAGGCCCTTCATAGCCTATCCCCACCCTACCTGTCACCTGTCCTTGGCTGTGAAGAGGTCAACCCCAACCTCTGATCAGCCCAGCAATGCTAGCCTCCTTCGCCCCTTTGTGCTTTCTTCTTTGCTGCCCCTCATGCATGGGAGGATCTCCCTGTAGATCTCCCACAGCTGCCTCGCCTGATGACAGACAGGCTGCTTGGTTGCAGAGACCACAGCCTGTCATGCTGAGCAGGATTCTCACCATATCTCTGTCTTGTTTCCTACATAAGATTGTCTGCCCCTGGGGGCAGAGGCCATCTTGTTTGTGCTGTACCTAACACAATCGATTCTTTGGCATGAGGGGAATAAGGATCTCTAGCCCTGTGCTGTGTCCCCTTGCAGGGCCCCCAAGGGCTGTCTGACACACAGCGAGAGAGAGAGGAGTCCCCGGTCCAGCCCAGCTGCCATGCCCAAGAGAAGGAAGGGGTTTTGTGAATGCTGCCAGGAGACCTTCAGGGAGCTGCAGATGGTAAAGGTTCCACTGGTATCTAAGCAGGCCTAATGTTGCATGGACTGCCTTGGTCTCCCCCCAGCTCATGGCAGGCAGAGCCTATGCAGGCTTGTCCAATGGGAAAGCAGCTGTTCTTACAGGTGTGCCCTTGGCTCCATGGTACTCGGCTGGACTCTGCTGCTCCTCTGACCTGTCTCAGCAGAGTCCATCGGGAACTGGGAGCATGCATGCAGTCCCACAGTGCAGCCATGCCCCTGGCCCAGCAGGAGCCTGGAGTACCAGTGCTGGCAGCCAAGCCGTGGACAGCACCGCTCTTGCCCTATACTTGTCACATCTTGGTCCTGGGATGTTCCTGGCACCATAGCCTTGGCAACATGGTGGGCAGCTGTTGGCATCTGTTGCACAAAGGGGTAGAGCAGCATTTCCTTTTTGCCCAGATCTGTATTTCCCCTTGGCCCCACAGGCTGTGCCCATGGACTTCTAGCCTTCCCTGGCCGTTGCCATCCAGCTACCTCCAGAGCAAGCAGCTACTGCTGCTCCCTGGAACTCTCTCTGGCATGTTGTTGCGGCTCAGCTGCCCGCTGCTGCTGCTGGAGGAAGCCGCTAGCCCTGCGATCCCCTTGCTCTGTGTTCCAGCACCTCCAGAGCCCCCGGCACAGGCGGTTTGCACTGGACGCCTCTCAGTATGCGGCTGTGGATCACATCATCGCCCAGCTCACCAACGACTTTGCAGAGATCCCAGTCTGGTCCTCACCTCCCAGGTAACACCCAGAGCTTGCTGCCCTGGAATCCCAGGGGGTTAAAATCCACAGCCAGTCAGCTGCTCAGTGACCTGTCAAGTGAGCAGTTCTGGGGGAGGGGCCCTGCTTCCCTTGGCAGAGCAGGGTCAGGGCGACTAGTTCCCTTCTCTGTCCAGGGCAGACAGGCTGCTCCTTCCCTTGCTGCACCCCCAAAGTGGCGAGCCACTCTGAGCTCCTGCTGCCCTGGGGCTGTTCTCTTGGTTCCTGTGGGGAATTTCCCCGACCCGTCTCGTGCCTTTACCCAAGAGTGGCTCATCCCCTGTGAGGCAGGACCTCTCACTGCCTAAAACAAACAATGGCTCCTCAGTGCCCCTCCTGTTTCTCTGTGCTAGGGCGTGTCCTCAGGGGGCTGGGTCAGGTTGCCTGCTCAGCCAGTAGGTGACCCTATTGAACTTTGCTCCTGGGCTAGAGTTGTGCACAGCTGCATTTCAAGCCAATGCTCCTCTCAGGCTTTCTCCCAATCTACTCTGGCTCCCCTTTCAAGCAGAGGGGCTGAAGTACCCCATTCCCGCACAGATGGTGCTGGCTCCTTGCTGGGGCACTGCACGCCCTGGCCTCTGTTCCATGCAAGGGGCTCCCGTGTTAAATGAGAAGCTTTCTCTCCCAGGGTGCCCCACTCTCCTGCAGCTGATGACAAACTTTGTGGCTCCCAAGTGAAGGCCACGGGAGGCCTGGGTGCACCAGTGGCAGAGCTAGGATGGAAGCACCAGCTGACCAGGAACGACAAAGCTGAGCTGCATCTCTGTGCAGTTGCCAGGGAGGGTGTGCCAGGCCGGGAATGCTCCAGGGGCCCAGAGGAGATGTCAAAGGAGAAGGTCAACAAACTCCCTTCTGCTCCAGAATTGCCAGCTGGGAGCCCCCTGCTGGGGTTATGGGCTGAGGAGACCCTGGGAACCAGGGCATCTGCTAGCACAGGGCCAGCTGGGAGAGCCCATGCTTGGTGTCAGAGCACAGATCAGTCTGCTGTTGACAACAGTGCAGTGGAGGCTGCTGCCTTGGCCGCTGCTCCTGATCTCAGCCAGTGGACCCTTGCCAGCGATGGATTGACTGGAGAGGCAGCTGCTTGCTCCAGTGAACTTGTTCCTCGGGATGCGCGCAAACCCCTGAGTCACCCCCTGGGAGGAGCACCCTGCTCCAGGAAACGCAAACTCTCCGATAGCCCTCGCTTACCACTGGAAAAGAAGCAGAGGATACAGCTGAGCAGCAACCCCCTGCATCTGGAGAAGCAGACAGGCTCAGTGTGCTGCACCTCAGTCCATTGGAGTGTGGGACTGGCTGCGGAAGGGGCTGCTGGCTCTGCTGCATCTGGTGCTCCTGGAGCAGAGCTCTTGCTGCTTTCCAGCAGACTCTGCAGCTTCCCTGCCTTGGTGACGCCTCAGGACCGTGCCCATGTGCTGCCAGAGCCTCCTGAGCTGCTTCCCATGGCTATAGACGACACCCAGGCTACCCTGGACAGCACAGCCACTTGGCAGGGCTGGGAGAGAGTGATTCCGGGCCTGCAAGAGGGGCCGTCTACAGAGCAGGCCCCAGAGTCTCCCTGCTGTGTGGCTGGGTCTGGCCTTGAGTGGCAATCACCTACTTGGGAAGAGGCCAGCAGTTCTGCAGTCCATCCGGCCTGCCCACACCTGCCAAACCCCCAGACCGGGTGCTTGTGCTGTACTGGAGTAGTTGATGGGGCACCGCCCAAGCCACCCAACAGCACAGACCTTGGCAAAAGCCTGGCCACCCATCCCAGCATCCTCCAGCCTGCCCTTTGCAGCACCCGCGCTGGCGCTAATCTGGGGCAATCACCTTCTTCTTCGGAGTCAGACTGGGACGTCAAGGTTCTCTGCTCCCTGGATGCTCTGCAGGGCCCCAGAAACCAGCTGGCAGATCTGGAGGGGCTCCGGAGGACCCGCATCAACGTCCAAGACAGCAGCTACGAGTCCCATCTCTACTCAGTCCTGAAGCAGAAATCAGAGCTGGACTTGAGCAGGGATGAGCAGAGCTGTCAGAACTGTCGTGCAGAAACAGGAGCCCCTTTCACTGTGTTTGAGGCCTGCCTGGGCAGCTGGACCAGCTAGCCACTGGCTGCACACACCCCTTCAAGAATGAGGGCTGACCCCAAGCATGGCTGCCAAGGGAGCCCAGCAGAGATGACTTTAGCAAACAGCCTTTCCTATGGCCATCAGAAGGCACAAGCCTGGCCAGAGCCAGTCTGTAGGGACTGGCTCAAAGATAGTGATTGGTACTGGCTGCAAATGGTGGGTGGGGCTGAGCCTGGAGTCTGTGGGCAAGACTGATTTGTATTTGGTTCACTTGCTCCTGGAGCTTGGGCACAGGAAGGGCTCTCCCTGGCTTCCCATGGGGACTGACCATGGGGCTTGGCTAGGCCTTGACCAGCAATGGCCTGGCTCTTCTCTCCCCTCAATGGAGCAATCAGGATTAGACTAGACTGCGCCATGTGTCCAGCTGCTTGACAGTGGCTTTTTAATTAGCGCTGCTCATACATGCACCTCTTGTGCTCCTCCATCACCCTCTGCAGCCTGACGCTGGGGGAGGGAGATGGGAGCACTTAGTACCAGGAAAACAGCGTTCCCTTAGCCAGTGGCCTGGTGTGCAGCTCACTGATCCCAGAGCTGGTGGAGGTAGGAAGACCACCCTGGGAGGTGGGAAGCCCCTAGTCTGATCTGCAGGCAAAGCAGAGGTTTTCTCCCCTTTTTCCCATGCAGCAGAAAAGGTAGTCAGTCAGTGCTGCTGTTCTCTCATCCAGAAAGAGCTGCTGTCCTCTGGAAGTGACTCTGCTCTGAGCTCCTGACACATTCTCCGTTCTTCCTGCATCTGCCTGGCCCCTTCCTACTTGTGGCGCAGTTAATGGCTGCGGGGGGAGCCACTGTCTGGATCGATTCCTCTTCCTGTTGTTTTAGCTTCTGCTCTGTTCCATGGGGCCACAGCTCCCCATCTCTATGGTCTCCACTGGCCATTGCAGATAATTTGGTGTTTAAAACTTCCTATGTGTTAGAAACAAATTAAAACCAAAATAAACTGAATATAATGATCCAGTGTGAGACTCCGCTTCATCATGTGGCTTCCTGTGGCGTTAAGCTCTGGGTGCTGTTAACCTGGCTGCTGATCTTTCTCCTGGGTGAGGCTCAGGAGAACCGCAGCAGGGCTCTGCAGGAGGGGCATCTGTCCCTAGGGAAGACTCCCACCTGCAAAGGCTGATAGCTGGACCCCTGGGACCTCACTGGGCTAGGGCACCAATTTAAGGTGGGGTGCTGCCTGGCTGGGTAGGTTCAAAAATACTGTGGTGCCGGTATTTGGTGTTTTCCAAGGAGGTTGGCTGAGGTACATCCAGCCCCGCCACTCCCCTCTCAATCTTTGCCTGCAGGAAGGAGTGGGGCTTTCAGAAGCCCTTCTGTGCATGGTCTGGCAGTATTTCCTTCTCAGGAAGGAGCAGTCCCTTTCTCCCACCTCCCCTCCCCCCAACATCTTTTGCAGAGGGTGAAGGTTGCCACCTAGTCCTGGCCTTCTTTGGAAAGGCTTTCTCTGCCCAGCAGCTAGGAGTGAACCCAGCAGCACAGCCAACATCTCTGCCTACCAGAGCAGGAGGCAATTCCTCTGCCACCACAGCTCTGCCAAAAACACCTTGGCATGATTGCATCTGCTTGGATGCTGTGGTCTTCTGCAGCTTGGGGCGGGGAATGGAAGAGCCAAGGGAATCTGTGGGAGCAGCCCTGTCTGCTTGTCAGGAATGGGTGGTGGGTCCTTGCAGCTCCCAGGCCTGGCCTGCTGTGAGAGGCCTCATCAAGCCAGCCCCAGCCTCCGCTTGTGTGGGAGGTACTGGGAGTACAGAGTGTCTCCCTCTTGCATGGGGTGCATCTTGCTGCTCCCTGTCACGGAGTTCCCGGGGCGATGCTCTTGAACTGCTCCCTAAGAAGCCAGTCAGGATTCTGGGGAGAAGCTTCCTCTCTGTGAACAGCCTGTCTCCAGAGCTAGGAACTTTACAGCTTCCACCTTTCTGGGGCTGACCTCGGAGCATTTGGCACCTTCTGCCCCTCTGTTTGCCTGGGCGGGCTTGCTATGAGGAGCAGAGTCCTGGGGTAGCCAGTGGGTTCTGCACCTCAACTCCACAGTCAGCCGTGACTCTCAGCTAGCCAGTAAAACAAAGGTTTATTAGTTCACCGGAGCATGATCTAAAACAAAGCTTGTAGGTACAGCAAACATGACCCCCTCAGCTGGATCCACTTTGGGGGACAGATAGCCGGTCTCTAGCTCACTGCTTGTTCCTAGCCAGATCCAGACTGAAACTCACTCTCCAGCCCCTCTTCTTTCTTTGTTTCTTGGGCAGAAGGTGTCACCTCCTCCCTCCCCCACCTGGGCTCAGTTTACAGCCTCAGGTATGGACCAGAAAGGGGAGTTTCCCATCCCCACACAATAATCAGAGAAACCATTAAGACCACTCCCATTCTGTTACACTTCCCTTCTCTCATGCTAAGAGCATGCTGGGCTCAGGCTGGGTGACTGTCTGCTATGGACAATGGGCCCAGGGTGGAGAAATGGGGACAGAGCCTGGCCCTTGCTCTCAGGAGCACAGCTTTATCAGCTGGGCACATGCACCAGCTCCTAGGTAGCCCCAGCAGCTGCTCTTTAGGGCTCAGGAAGGAAGGTGTTTAGGGCAGCTCTGCCCTGGGGGACCTCCCCGGTTTACTGGGCCCAGGTCTCTGAAATACAGCCTGGACCCCAGCACCAAGCCAGTGTTGTGCTCTCTTGGGTCTGCTGCTCAGCTAGGGCCTGTGCCTCATGTTCTGTCTGCTCCGGTGCTCCTAAGGGCAGCAGAGCTCCACCTCTGCCCCTCGTAAGCCCGGGAGAGGTGCTGAGAACCCGTAGGGCAGCTCCAGCTGGGCCTCAAAGCCTGAGTCCATGGTCGCTCTTGGCCCTTTGCATCCCTCCCGCTAGCCGAGAGAGAGTACTGCTCGGCCCCTTCCCTCCCCTACTCATCCTTGCCGTGCTGCATGCACATGGCTCCCAGCAACTGTGGATCCCTGAAGGGGTATATCCATCACCCCTTGCACTGTGTGAGACTGACTGGGTCTCCACCTGTCTGCTCAGAGTCCAGGGGCCATGCCCTCCTAGTCCCCTGTAGACACAAGCTTGTACCTAGAGTCTCGATGCTGCAGCCCCTGTGCCAGCTGGCTCGCCCAGGCTCACGCAGGCAAGGCAGCTGGAGCATCAGATGCTCTCATAGGGGGAATTGGTGGCTGCTGTGAGGGCTGAGGCCATGCCAGCCCTCAGTTAGGTGCAGGCCTGGCTGCTCATTTGTATCTCAAAGGGACCCTCCTGTCTTGTGTCCTGTTGATTGTTGTCTATAGGGCTGCTGGCTTTGCCCATGAGATGGAGCCTCCTTACTGAGTCTGTGGAGAGTGTGGGCCTCTGTGGGCAGGGTGCGGGTGAGACTGCACTGGCTGCTTAAAGGCCTGTACCTGATCTCCCCTCCTCCCATGCAGCAGGGGGAGTGCTGAGGCTGCTGGGGGCAGGGGCCTTAGGGTTGACAGGCTGGTAATTTTTAAAGCACTGACTGATGCATAGAATTCCGTATCCCTGGCAGGGTGTGCATTCTCCGGAGCTATGGCGTTGGTGCACAGGCAAGGATTCAAGAGTCTGTATTCAGTTCTTACTAACACTCTGACAGGCATTTGGGGATGTATTTTCCAAAGTGCCAACCTGCTAAATTTGTGTAGGCCTAAATCCTGACTTGCACATGCATTGACCTCTGTCTACACACTGTGGTATGCATCGACCTGTCTGCATGCATGTATTCATCTGTAGGTACTCATAGTGCATGCATTACATATGTGTACACCTGTAGGTGCTCTCACATTGCATGCATTACATATGTATACACGTGTAGGTACTCATATGCATTACATATATATATTGTGACGGAGTCAGACCAGAAGGGTATAGGAGAGTGCTGGAAGGCAGGTATATCAGCCTCAGGATGTGCAAGTCCCGGTTCCCTGGATAGCCAAACAAAGGCTACGCCAGGCCAATCAAGACACCTGGGGCCAATTAAGAACCTTCTAGAAAGGAGTAGAAATAGCTAGCCTAATTGGGGCACCTGAAGCCAATCAGGAACTGGCTGAAACCAGATAAAAACCTCCCAGTTAGTCAGGTGGGCTGTGGGTGGCAGGAGCTGTGCTGTTGGTGAGACTGAGTGGTGGACAACATATCATCCAGAAGGAAGGAGGCCCTGAGGTAAGGGTGAAGTGGAGTTTGAAGAAGCAGGGACTGCTGTGGGGAAGTAGCCCAGGGAATTGTATTGTGTTTTGTGGATAAAAGGTCAGCCATCTTAGCTGATACTATTAGGGCCTGGGCTCCCCCCCCACCCTTTTTTTAACACCTTCCATACTGGCCTGTGATGAAGGTAACTCACTAGGTGGTGACTCTTGCCAATTATACTGAGAAAGGGAGGTCACTCTGCGGCCTAGATGAGCCCAAGTGCCTGCCCCTGGGGGCTGTGGTGAGGCTTGATAAGTTATTGTTGTGCAGTTGGGGGGCTGGATGGTTTAGTTCTGGATAGAGCCCTGCACTAGACGCCAGCAGAGCTGGGCTCTATTCCCAGCTCTCCTGAGTCAGTTCTGGCCCTGCTCTGTGCCTCAGTTTTCCTAGCTGTAAAATAGGGTTAGTGACACAGACCATACCACCTGCTAGAGATCGGGAGGTGAGAGGGCTCTGGTTTGAACTGCTAGATTCAGTGGTTAAAACACCCCAGGGAAGCCAGGCTGCTTTCCTTCTGGATTTTTGCCTCAGAGCTGCTGCCTCATTCCCAGCCAGTCTAGCAGCTGTGCTGGAGCCTGGGAAAGCAGGCAGTCTAACTATGCAGTGTTCTGGGTTTGGTTAATGAACTCTGGGACCAATGCTATAACCAATTCCATCCTGCAACTTGCATGTGGGGGATGTGTAGTGGTGCTCCTTAGAGCCTGCGATGCTGAGGGGGGCCATAGGGGGCTGATGTGGAGATGGGACTTAGGCCAGCACCTACTCCATTGCATGGGGGGGTCATTCCTGTGGGAGGCCTGAATCCCCCTCCCACCTTAGCACAGTGGGTAAGTGACCCCAGCGGGGGAAGCAACACCAGGGAGCCTAGCCAGTAGCTGGGGTAGGGGCTGGGAGAGTGCAGCAGAGGCAAATAGGAGTTGCTAGACCACATTGCATTAGGTGTGGTGCCCTGTGCCCTGCCATCCCTCCAGGAGATCGTTGGGCCCCTTTTCAGTGACTGACAGTGCTGTGTCCTGGGATGGGAGCAAGCACCCCCCCACCCGAAGTGTCAGGCCAGCTGGGGGCCAGTGAGGAGCCCTCTATTGCCCCTCAGCTTATTGGAGCCTGGCCCTGCTCACCTTCGTCTGCCGGCGTCACAGGCTGCCTCGTAGCAGCTGTTGTGTGAGGTGCAGTTCTAGGAATAATTGAGATGCACAAATTGCTGCTGCCAGCAGGCCCTATGGAACCCCACACTGGGATTCAAATAGTTGTAGTGCTAATGGAGAGGGCCCCTGCTGGGCACCCCTTCCGGCCAGTAGCCAGCCTCTGCAGGGGGCATGGCCCAGCACTGCTGCTGTGGGCTTTGTAGCCCTGGTTCTGCAGGCCCTGGCCCTGGGATGCCAGGAGAGGTGGGCCTTGTGTCTGCCTGGCTTGTGGGCCCTGTGTGGGGGCTCCATTGCCAATGGCCAGGCAAGAGAGTAGTGGAGCTGGCTTCTCCTGCAGACAGAGTGAGCAGAACAGACTGCAGCATCTCCCAGAGGGGCTAGTGCAGCCAGCATGTAATGTCTGAGCTGAGGCAGAATTCAGGCCCAGATACTGGGGTGCTGAGTCTTGAGACTGCCCTTCTGCTGGCCCCACTCCACCCCACGTGGACAGGGTTTTCCCAGGCAGGGCTCTTGGGGCTGCAAGTGGAGGAGATGGGGGAGGTGACTGGTTCCATGTTCAAGGAGGCCCGGCTCCAGCCTGCAGCCAGGGTGTTCCATGTCAAAAGGGCAGACGCAAGGCAGCTGCTGCTGCTCTTTGGGAGGCTTTGAACTGACCCCTGTGTGCTGCACACTCCAAAGATGCTGGGGGAGGGGAGCGCTGGGAGAGATGGGCACAGAACGGGACCTTTATCAGCATGCTGGCTGGCAGGAGCTGAGGCACTCACTTGCATCCCTCTAAACCCCTGCTCCAACTCCACAAAGGCCCTTTGCCACTGTCCTCATTCTCTGTTCTCCCCCACTGGAGTCTGGCTCTGAAGCGCTGCTCCCCACGGAGTTGTGGCAGCAGCCAGTCCTCCTCTTGCATGGCCTGTTGGGTAAAGGTCCCCAGCACATCCTTACAAAGCACCACACAGACGTGCCCAAGTTGCTTGGGAGATAGGTAAGGAATAGCTAAGGATCACTACGCACACCCCTGCAATGCAGCCATGTCTGGGGTGGAATGCAGCAGCTGGTTAACAGTGCACAGTAACGCTGCTCGTCAGTTGGGAAGTGAAGGAGAATGCTGTATCCAGCTGACACTGCCATACAAAGGGGGAGTGTAGTTCCCTGAGCAGGAGTATGGCCCAACTCTCAGGGTCCCAAATCACCACCAGGGCTCAGCTCAGCACCTCTGTTGTTCGAGTGCTTGCTCATGTGTATTCCACAGTAGGTGTGCGTGCTTGCCACGTGCACTGGTGCCGGAAGTTTTTCACTTAGCAGTACTTGTAGCAGGAGCACCGCTGTGCCCCCTGGAATGGTGCCTCTATGGCTGTGCGCTCCCTTACCCTCAGTTCCGCCAGTAAAGGTGCATTGGACCTTTGCAACTCCAGCATTGCTGCAGCTCGTCCTTAGTGTTCTATTCAGTATCTGTAGCTATTTAGTTTTCTAGTTAGTTTAGTTAGAGAACCTGGGCCGGGGCATGCCCCAGGCTTTGTCTTGTGACATATGCAGGCATTCTATGCTGAGAAGTGATCCGCATGTGGACTGTTTGTGCGGTTTGGGTAAAACCCATATCAGCGATCATTGCAATATTTGCAAGTCATTCAAGCCCCAGATGAAATGAGAAAGGGACATTTGACTCCGTACCATCCTGAGGGAGTCAGCGCTGACCTCAACTCCAGCATGCTGTTTCGAGTTGGCAGCAGGTACCATGATGTAGGTGTGTGGTAGTCCCTGGCGCCTTCATCCAGTCAGCACTGCTCCCCATCCTCGGGGTGTAGGAGGGCCAAGAAGACACCCTTGATGCAACGGTACTGGGGTGGAGGCTAGACCCACGTTGGGCAGTCCTTGATCCCCTTCAGCCCCAGACCTCCGACTCACGTTGAGTGGAGCAGCTGGGCCGCATCGGCCCAGGCCTCTCCAGATGTCTGGATGCGGCCTGAGACATCTGTCCCTGCCAGTACTTGGAGCACCCCCAACATCGGTTCTACGCTTCAGAGGCAAACTGCTGTGGGACTCTCCGCAGTTGCCTCCAGAGCAGTACTGGTCTCAGTCAAGGGAATGTTCCTGACGCCGTTCACCATTCAGCAGCAGTCCAGGGCAGAGTCCATGTGGGTTGCCCTCGATGCCTGCCAGGCTCCCTGGCTGGGTGCTGTCAGCCTGGGACTTCAGGCACCACTCCACATCGGGGAGCGCACACTAATGGGACCGAGGGGGATGTCATCCCCAGCCTCCCTCTCTAGGCCCCCACGTAAGTCGTCAGTGGGACGCATGTTGCTGGTGCCATGCCCGGAAGCCAACCAAGTGGTGGACCCTCCGGTGCCTACTGACACCCAGAGCTTGGTGCTGGCCTCCTCGCCCTCCCAGGAAGTAGCAATAGCACCCTCCCAGTCCCGCAGGAGGACTTTTGGGCCAACCAGGACCTCCTTAAAAGAGTGGCCTCAAACCTTCACCTCCAAGCTGAGGAGGTGGAGGAGCCCTCGGACTCATTGTCCAACGTATTGTCCTCTTCTACCCTGGGCAGGGTGGCCTTGCCTCTCCATGACGGGGTGGCAAAGATCACATATGCTCTGTGGCTAACACTGGCCTCCTTGGCTCCCATATCTAAGAAAGCGGAGTGTAAATATTTTGTACCGGCAAAGGGGGATGAGTACCTGTACGCCCACCCAGTGCCGACCTCCCTGGTGGTCAAGCTGGTCAATCAAGGGAGTGGCAGGGCCATCTGACCCTTACCCCAGAGAATAAGGATTCAGTGGAGACTGGACTCATTCGGCAAAAAGGTTTATTCATCCTCGAGTTTCCAGCTGCGGGTAGCAAACCACCAAGCTTTGTTGTGCAGATACGAGTTCAGCCTGTGGGGTGCTCTGCCTAAGTTCGAGGCTTCCGTCCAGATGCGTGACAGGCAGGAGTTCCAGGTGCTAGTGGAGGAGGGCCCTGTGGCCGCTAGGGCAACCCTGCAGGCAGCATCCGATGCAGCCTACATGGCTGTGAGGTCCATAGCGTCTGCCATCTCCATGCGAAGGGCATTGTGGCTCTTGCTGTCTGGCCTGTCCAGCGAGGCCAAGGCCGCCATCCAGGACCTCCCGTTCAACAGCAAGGCCCTGTTTGCAGAGCAGACAAATCCTAAGCTGCACAGTTTGAAGGACTCTTGCACCGACCCTCCAAACTTGGGGTCTCTGTGTCCCGCCTCCAGCCAAACCCAAGTTTAAGCTACAGCAGGCCCCAGTGCAGCCTGCTCCACAAAAGTCTGAGGCTGCTCATAGGAAGTCATGATTCTATGAAAGGCGGCCCCTGTAAGCAGTTGTGACCGGCCCCGCAGCCTGGGTCCTCCAAGGGCAAACAGGCGGGGAAGAAGCAGTTTTGACAGGACGCTCGAGGGTGCCCTACCAGCTCCGCTCAGGGATCCACCCTCAATAAGCTCCCATTTTCTAACCGGTTGTGTGCTTTCCTACCGGAGCAGTTGCAATTGAGCTCGGACCAGTGTGTCCTCAACACCATCTCCCCCGTTCCCATTCTGCCTGGGGGACCTCTTGCATGAAGCCCTTCTTGAGCAGGAGGTGGGGCGGCTCCTGGGCATAGGAGCGGTGGAAATGGTGTCCAAGAAATTCAAGGACAAGGGGTTCTACTCCCCCTATTTCCTTATCCCAAAGGAAAAAGGGGGACTCGGGCCCATTCTGAACCTGCGGGATCTCAATCGCTTCATGGTGAAGCCCAGGTTCCGCATGCTCTCCCTAGCCTCCATTATCTCCTCTCTGGATCCCGGGGCCTGGTACGCTCCCCTCGATCTTCGGGATGCGTACTTCCATATCCACATACTTGACGGACACAGTGAGTTCCTCCAGTTTGTGGTGGGTTGGGAACATTACCAATTTACAGTTCTACCATTTGACCTGTCCACTGCCTCCAGCGTATATTTTGGTTGTGGCCTACCGCAGGCTCAAGGGAATACAAATTTCCTTGCCTGGATGACTGGCTGGTGAAGGGCAACGCCAGGTCACAGGTGAGGGACCAATTGGCGCTCCTCCTGTACATGTGCGCCACCCTAGGCCTGTTGGTAAACTGTGCAAAGTCCACATTAGTCCCATTACAACACACAGAGTTTATCTGGGCCCTCCTGGACTCCCCATCGGCCACAGCCTCCCTCCCATGGGACAGGTTTGAGACCCTAACAGGGCTCAGCGCCGTGGTTGCAAGGTTCCTGACAACTCAGGAGTCTGATCGCCCATCCGCAGCCTCAGCCGGACTCTCTCACAAGTCCAGGGATGCCTCCTCCACCCCAGCCTAGCAGCCCTCCACCTCACTGCATTGCTGCTCAGTAGTTAGAAGGAAAGGAGAGGAAGTGCTCAGAAGGAGTCCAGCGCATCTTCCTGGAGAGCAGCCAGCCCTCCACACTCTGTGCCTGCTCGGCAAAGTGGGCACGTTTCTCCTCATGGGCAACTGAGAAAGGGGTTTTGCCGGTGGCCACCCCAATCCAGCTGATCCTGGGCTACCTCCTGCACCTTAGATCCCAGGGTGTGGCACCCTCATCCATTAAGGTGCACCTTGTGGACATCTCAGCCTTCCACCCCCAGTGCAGGGCCACCCGGTATTTCCCATGCCCTGATGGGCTGTTCATCAAGGGACAAACTTTCCGTATACTAGGCTCCCGGTTCCACAGTGGGACCTGAGTCGGGTGTTGTCCCATCTCACGGGATCCCCATTTGAGCCCTTAGCCATGTGCTCTTGATCCCACCTCTCATGGAGGGTGGCCTTCCTGGTGGTGATCACGTTGAGTAGGCAGATTTCACAGCTTAGGGCCCTGACATCTTACACGGTTTCTCATGTGGACAATGTCCAGCTCTGCTCACATCCTGCACTCCTACCCAAGGTGGTCTCCACCTTCCATAGGGGCCAGGACATTTTCCTGCAAGTCCGCGGTGTCAAGTGAGGAGCGCTGTCTCCACACCCTCGCTGTGCGCAGGGCTCTGGCTTTCTACCTCGAGCAGACCAAACTGTTTAGGAAGTCCTCACAGCTGTTTGTAGCCTCGGCTGAGCGCACAAGGGGCTGGCAATCTCCACGCAGCGACTCTCCAACTGGATCACTTCAATTGTGAATGCGCACTTGACCTGGGCGCAAGCCTCATCGCAGCCTTCTTGGCCCACGTCCCTATCCAGGACATTTATAGGGCCGCTATATGGTCTTCAGTTCACACATTCGCCTTGCACTATGCGATTGTCTCCCAAGCCAGGGATGATGCCGGGTTTGGCAGGGCGGTCCTCCATCCCGGGAACTTGTGAACTACCCACCTCCAACAGATATAGCTTGGAATCACCTACTGTAGAATACACATGAGCAAGCACTCAAAGAAGAAAAGAGAGTTACCTGTTTCATAACTAGCATTCTTTGGGATGTGTTGCTCACGTCTACTGCACATCCTGCCCTCCTTCCCCTCTGTCAGAGTTGGCCAGTGTCACGGAGTCCCCGGGGCGATGGTCTGGACCTGCTCCTTCAGAAGCCAGTCAGGACTCTGCGGGGAAGCTTCTTCTCTGTAAACAGCCTGTCTCTAAGGCTAGGAGCTTCACAGTTTCCACCTTCCTAGGTCTGACCTCATAGCACTCAGCACCTTCTGCCCCTCCGTGCGCTTGCCCCAGTGAGCCCACCAGGCAGGGTCCCAGGGGAAGCCCGTGGGTCTGCACCCCAACTCCACAGTCAGACGTGACTCTCAGACAGCCAGTAAAACAGAGGTTTATTAGATGATAGGTGATCTAAGACAGAGCCTGTAGGAAGAGCGAACGCGACCCCTCCCCTGTATCCATTTTGGGGGCTAGAGAGCCGGGACAGCCTGCCTGTGGCTCTCTGCCTCTTCCCAGCCAGACCCAGACTGACCCTCACTCCGCAGCTCCTCCCCTGCTTCCTTTGTCTGCTTCCCGGGCAAGAGGTCAGGTGACCTCTTCCCCCTACCTGGAGTCAGGTTATAGCTTCAGGTATGGACACCTTCACACAATAGTCAGAGGAGCCATTGAGAGCATTTCTATTCCCTCACAGCCGGCAAGAAGGAACCAAGGATGGATGGAGCACGTGGCACACTATAGAGACAGCACTCCAGGGGTTGCTGGGGTGCCCCCCCACATAGGTACTGCTAAGGGAAAAATGTCCGGCACCAGTGCACATGGCAAACACACACACCTACTGTGGAACAGACACGAGCAACACATCTCGAAGAATGCCAGTTATGGAACAGGTAACTCTTTTCTTCATGCCCTTGGACAGCTGGCACTGCCAGCATCCCTGTGCCCCCTAGTGCCATGCTGAGGCTTTGGCTCCACACTGATCCAGCAGGAACAGCACCATCTACCAAGTCCTGACCCCAGCCTGCTTCCTGAGTGTTCCCTGGGTGTCTCCCACCCAACAGGGACTTGGCACAACCCTCCTCTTCTGTCATCTGGTTAGATTTTATATTGTAAAAACACCTGTCCAGCAGCTGGGAGTGCCCTGGAAATATGGAAACTAACCATCGCCGCCTGCAGCCTCCCTGCTGAGCCCGCAGCTGCAGCATCAGCTGTTCAATGGCCAAGCCAAACGCCAGAAAGCTTTGTGGCCCCATGTGCCCTGGAACTGACCTTTGTTGCCCCTCCAACACCAACATGCCAGGGGCCTTTCCAGCCAACTCGCCAGGAAGCCTGTTCACCCAGGGCAGCGTCACAGCTCCTGGGGGTCATGTCCTGTTCACCCATCCTCCAGGGCTCCTGGACTCCATTTGGGAGCTGGGAGTAGGATTCGTTGGGCTTATTTTTGACGCTGAAAACGAGCCCGGGTGTTTGTAGTTAAACAACTCCTAATACTTACATGGGAGAACAGGAGCCTGGCTCAGCCGTGTGGCTGCCCTGAGACTATCGCAAGGATCACGCTGCAGAGAGGAGCAATCTCAGACACACCGGAAAAGACTTGGTCGGACTTTTAAAGAAGACTTTGATGAAGCCCGAGTGGCTGGAAAGTTGGTCGCTGCTCACCTTTCCCCTTTTGTCTGGCCACGCTTTTCTCAGGCCTTCCCTTTTCTGATCTGTTCTTTGCTCACCCCTTAGTTTTGTTACAAAAGATTTATCAATAAAATTGCAATAAATGTTGTAAAAAGATCTTGGGTTAAAATAATAAGCAAAAGCCTTGAATCTCTGCTATTCACATTATAAAATTCCCATGTAATCTACCTCCCTGTGGCACTTCTCTGCATTCAGCACCAGGGGACCTCAGGATTGTTCAAGTGTTTGTCCTCATTCAGCCCTGGGAGGCAGGGCTGTGCTATTAACCACATTGTACAGATGGGAAACTGAGGCACAGAGCAACTAGGCGACTGTCCAAGGCTATACAGGACCGTATCAATAAGCTACCAAATGCTCTCTTACCAGTGATACCCCACCATCACACCAGTCCACCGTCCCAGCCCTTCCGTCAAGGCTGAGCTCTTTCCCGGTTCTTCAGCAAAAATAGGGAGGACACAACACCTGTTGCATCCCAGCAGAATTCCTAACAGCTCACAGCTCCTTCAGACCCCCCAAACCTGGCCCTCCTGCTCCCACTAATGGTGGCACCAGCCCCAACAGCTCAACAGTCCTGAGTCAGACCCCAAAATCATGAGATGTTTTGTAAAAGAGCCTCTTGTGGTTTTGCTCTTTCTTGACTGGTGAACTCTGCACATGTGCCCCTGGACCAGTGGGTGTGCTGCCAGCAGTCCTGAAGCTTCCACCTTCTTCCCAAACCAACCACCTCATTAATCAGTTCTGCTGCCCCAGCCCCACATCTGCCCCCACAGCCCTAAGTCTGTCCCCTCCACAGCCCCACATCTGTCCGCCTGCCTGCCCCACTACAGTCCCTAGTCTGCCCCCTGCCTTACACCTGTCCCACACAGCTTTGCATCTCCCCCATAGCCCTGTCTGTCCCACAGCCCCACGTCTGTCTCCCCAGCTCTAGGTGCTCTCCACTACCACCCACCACCCCACCCTGGGTGCAGCAGGGGCAGGGCAGAGGCACCATCCTGTCCCCAGAGCTCACAGGAGGAGTTGGGCAGGAAGGGGCAGAGCAGCTGGGGTCATTCTGTTCCCCCCTCTCCTACCCCAAAGCTCCAGTCCTGGGGGAGGGAGATGCAGTCCCCTTGATTGGCTGCTCTCCCTACAGAGGCAGGCCAGTCGGACAGGGGTCCCTGAAGTGTCTCCTGTCCTTGCAGAAGGCAGCAGCCCTGGCTTGCGCTCAGGTCACTGCACAGAGGCCAATGGGCAGGGCCTGAGCCAAAGCTAACTGCAGTCAGGGGTGGGGACCCCCATTCTGGACCAGGCCCTTGGCGCTGGTGTCCCCAACGCAGCCTGGGCCTGCTGCCAGCCCACTGGCTTGGACTGCAGCGGGAGCCCTGCAGCCAAGCAGCCCTGGGTGGCTGCCCAGCTTATTAGCAAGTCAGTGACACAATCTCTGGCCATGTGCATGGCTGCTGGGTTCTTCTAGGCTCAGGCCACCTGCTGCAGTGTCTCCCGCCTGCCCTCCCCACTGCCACATGAGCAGAGCCAGCTTCCACTCTGCCGGGCTGGGGCCAACTGTCCTGCGTGCAGCCACCCCTGTCCCTCCCCAGTAGGCCGGGGACTAGAGGGGTGGGGGCATAATAACAGCACAGAGCAGCATGCCCTGGACCCCCTCCCACAACCCTCCCTAGTGCAGGCTGAGCCATGGGTCAGCTTTGCACCAGCACGGCACGGGGGCAGGACCTCATTCGCTGGACTGGGAGCTCCGTGGTTTGTGCTGCAGGACAGTTACACCTCCTCTCCCTGGAGCCCTCAGCTCAGATCCCAGCAGAGCAGGGCCAGAAGCCCTAGGATCACTTATGTCTTTAGCTAGAGCATAGTCCTGCATGCCTAGTGCCCCAGTGCAAACACAGCCCCATCAAGTGAGACAAGCCTTGGCCCTGAATGCCAGGTGTTGCACCCAGGGTGTGGTGGCCAGAGATTGCTGCTCATAGAATCTCAGAAGATCATCTAGTCCAACCCCCTGCTCAGAACAGGACCAATTCCTGTTTTTTGCCCCATATCCCTAAATGGCCCCCTCAGGGATTGAACTCACAACCCTGGCAGGCCAATGCTCAAACCACTGAGCTATCCCTCCCCCCTTTATCACGCCCCACCCACAGAGTCTGTAGGGCAGCCCTGGCCTGGACATGATGCGGGGCTTTGAGAACTCCAGGCAACAGCATGCAGGCTGAGTGTGGGTGGCAGGTGTGTAGGGTCTGGGGCATCCTCAGGTGAGACCTGGGCCCTGCACAGCTGCTAATGATTCCCTTGGCGCTTTTCCTAAGAGCCGGGCTTTGCTCTGTGGCTTCCCTTGGCCAGCATATCCAGTGGGTTGCTGCTCTCCACTCCAGAGGTGGCTGTTTTCTGTGGGGTTGACTGTTTCAGGTGGGCCCAGGGCTTTGGGCTGGGCGCAGAGCACTATCATTAGAGTTGTTCCTGGAGATGGCACGTCAGAGGCATGAGCACAGCTCCCGCGGTGCTGACAGCAGAGGTCCCTCTTGAATGGCTAGCACAGAACCAACCACGAGGAAGACCCATCGCTGTCTGGGGAGGGGGAAAGCCTCTGGCAGAGATGGCCTGGGTGTGTGAGATTGTTCTTCCCACCCCAGGCAGAGCAGCAGGGAAGGAGGAGGCTGCCTGGTAGCAGCTGTGGTTGCCTGCACTGGTGCATTGTGCATGTAGGTTGGAGCAGGTGCTTGTGAGCACTCAGAGGATGCTGGCAGGCAGGCAGGGAGGGAGGGATCTGATCAGCTCACGTGTCTCCTCTGCCTTTTTTCTCATCTCGCCCTGCTAATGTTGGGCTTTTCTCTCTGTCACTGCAGGCTCGGGGTGAAGAACTAGCAGCCTATGGGCACTGCAGCCTAGAACCCTCTGCCCAGTTGCTCCTCCTCTCCCACACTCTCCATTCCTACGGGTTTTCAAAGGGCCATTTTCTCCCTCCCTTCTTGTTTGGCAAAAGAAAGCAGAGGAAGAGCCCGCCCGCCTCTCAATGCGAAGCCACAAGAAGAAGAAAGGGCACGAAGGTCTCTCTCCCGAGCAGCGTGAGCCCAGCCGGGGCAGCTCCTCGCACACCCTGAGTCAGGGGGGATTATGAGGCAAACATGAGCCTCCTGCAGAAGTGGGTGTTAGCAGCTTTCATCTCCCTGGTGCCTCAGTCAGGTAAGTGCTGCCCAAGGCAGCCTCTTAACTTTCGGCTCCCCCTTCCCTCCAGGGATTTGTGTGGGTCTGGGCACATGCAGGAGGGGGCTGCGGGGCCGGAGCATGACCTCCAGCAAACCTGCAAAACCACTTTCCCTGCAGGCCCTGGGCCCTGTTGGCAGTGAGCAGGACCCCGGCTGCCATCCACCACCCCTTTTCTTTCCCTTGCTTGTTTTTCCCCTGCTGAGACTGCAGTTCCCTTCTGCTGCAGCCACACGTTTTTCTGCAGTGCCTCCCCCAACACCAACGTGGTGGGAGCAGGGAGTTCTTGAAAGACCCGGGTTGGGGGGAGACACGGGGGTGGAGATTCCCTCTGTCTAGCTGAGCTGGGCCAGTCCGCTGGCTAACGCCCAACCTCCCCTTGGTGAATGTCAATTCCACTGCAGCTTCTGCTTTCCTTTGCCCTCAGCAGGTCGCGCTAAGCCGGAGACGCAGCCTGGTGCTTTGCAGGGGAGGTTCCCCAGCCCCAGATGGGACACAAGGCCGGTCGTTTCAGAAATCACCCACCCCAGCAGGTTAGTGGGGCAGAGCGCGGGAGGAGAAGTCCAGAAGCATCAGCTGGACACCAGGGTGAGGAATGAGCCTCGAGGAGGAGGCAGCCCAGTAAGTGAATCTGTACAAGCATCCCTCTTCTGCTCTCTCAATGCCTTGCACCCAGGGCTGCAAGTGCTCCCCGGGCCCCCCAGGCAGGGCGGAGGAGAGGCATTCCCAGCTGGGGAGCCAGAGAGCCCAAGGCCTGTGCGCTGGGACAGGTGGATGGCAAAGAGCTCACCCAACTTCATAAAGCTGCTGCCTCTTCGTGGCTCAGCTGCAGAAAATGCCCCAGGGAAGAGAGTGTTGGTGTAGCCGAGTTCAGTGTAGCAGGGCCTTGTGCTGTCACAGCCCAGGGCCTGGGCCATGTCCTGGGGATCAGGGTGGGGGAGAAGGGGAGGCGACACCCTGCCACTGCCCATGCTGTACCCACCCCAGGCTGCCCCAGAGCTCTCAGTCCCCTGGGGTTGCTGAATCCATTTCAGTGTGGGGCGGTTGGAGAGATTAGATGTAAACCTGTGGGCAGGGCTCATGCATAATGAATGGAAGAATCACTCAGGCAGGGGAGGAGGAAGCACATTTGCTGTAAACAGGAGCGAGTTATCGATGCTCTCCAGTTAACGCCCTGGCCTTGCCCTGTGGGTGGATAGTGCTGCGGGGCCATGCAGAGACCCCCACTGCCTGCAGGGCCTGGGAGATGGGATCCAGCCCTGGGCAGAGACCAGCAGCCTGGGCCCCTTTCACTCTGTTCCTGCGAACGCTCAGCCAGCCTCCGACCCTTTCCTGCTGCTGGACCCCAACCCTGCACCAAGACAGAGCCCCCCATGGGTTGTCCTGGCTGGAGCACACAGTGTCTAGGCGGGGCGGTGAGCTGCAGGGCCCAGGGGTGGTGGGGGGAGGGAGTGGGACTTGGACCCATTCTGGGCACCACTAAAGATTATACAAACTTGCCGCCCCTGCCAAGCTCCGGGCCCTGCCTGGGGAGCACACAGGCTGCTGGGTAGGACGTGCCTTGGCCTGCAGGACTTACCACTCCTGTACTTTGCCTTCTCCCAGGGGCTGACTGATCCACTGAAGGGGGAACAGACCGGACAGGCAGGTCTCCTACTCTCTGCGCTGCTCTGGGAGAGCCCCTGGGACCATGGACATCCACTGGTACCCGGCTGTTGGGCCCTGGCCAGTCATGGGCGGTTACTGCTTGGTCATATTCAGTCCACACAGACTCTGGGCCCAGCCTGTCTGGAGCATGTGATGGAGCGATCCAGTGAGCCCAGCTCTGAATGAGGCACCCAAACCCCAGAACCCAACCAGGCCTCCCCTCAGCCCCACGTGTTCATCCCACACCACTTCTGGCGTGCCCATAGGTTCCCCCTGCCCCCTATCAATGTGGCCCCACTGCCCCAGCCTGCTCAAAACACATCCATCCAGCCCTTCGCTCTAGATCTCGCCCAGGAATCTCTGGGGCTCCCCGGGCAGAGGTCTTATGGAAGTAGGCTTCAAAATGGCTTCTTGATCTCCCAGTCTGGGAGTCTTGTCATCCCCTGCTGGCTGGTTCACTGAAGGATAACAACCTATTTGTGTGAGCGACTCATGGAGCTGCTCCTTTAGTGTGTGGCGTGGAGTCTACGGTGCAGGGCTGGATGTCCCAGGTTCAAACCCCACTGTTGACCCCTGTAGGGGTTTCTTTAGAGCAGCTCCTCTGGCATTTAGGAAGCAAAGAAGGTTCTTTCTTTCTAACTCTTCGCGTGGGTAGCGAAGAGCTGCAGAGTCCCATTGCTGAGGCGCCAGGCAAAGTGCTCTGGGATCAGCCACAAGCTGAAAAAGGCGAGGCATGGCCATGCTGGGGCTGCAATTCTGCCTCAGCGAGGATTCCTGCTCCCCGGGGCTCTGACAGCAGCGGTCCTTGGAGCAGGAGAGTATCACCCAGCCAGCACCTCCCAGTGGCTGCAGGCCCCTGGGGAAGTGGGGTTGCAAATTCCAGGTGCCACTAAATCACCAGGCAGGCTCGAGCCCTGGGACTGGGCCTGGACCCCCCGAGCTGCATGCTGCCTCCAATCTCCTCTGTGGCTGCTGCTCTCCTGTGGGGCAGGGACTGGATCTGAATAATAGAATCATAGACTATCAGGGTTGGAAGGGACCTCAGGAGGTATCTAGTCCAACCCCCTTCTCAAAGCAGGACCAGCCCAACTAAATCATCCCAGCCAGGGCTTTGTAAAAACTCCCAAGGATGGGGTTTTTTTCCACCACCTCCCTAGGTAACCTATTCCAGTGCTTCACCACCCTCCTAGTGAAAATGTTTTTCACTAATGTGGTGCCCCTGAAGTCCATGGAAAGACTCCCAGTGACCCCAGACCCCTGTTGGGAAGCTGCAGATCTGGAGGAGCCTGTCTCTTCTGCATAGCATGGAGCAGGGCCTGGTGAGGGACCCTGCCGGGCGATGCACAGATGCTGAGTCCAAGGGACCCCGCATGTTGCACAGTTCCAGACCTGCCTAAAGCTGGTTTCCCGGAGCCCAGACCATGCCCACCCCACCCCAATTCACCCAGCGGGCTCAGGGGAGCCTTTCAGTTCATGCTACTGTTTTTACATCGCTTAGTGCCCCCCCTTTTTCTTATGCTTCCTCTGCCCACCTTCAGCCCTGCTGGCACCAGCCCTTGACCCAGGTGCAATTACACCATGCCAGGCGCCTGACCCTGCTATCTATGCTAGCCAGGGCTGTTTGGCCCAAAGGCCAGACAGTGAGGGAGCCAGCTGGGGATAGGGCTATGCCCAGAGTTATTGGCGACATCCTGCACCCCTCTAGCACCCGCATCCCGGCACTGGAAACAGAGCATCAGTCCCTGGGGGCACGAGCCCCAGTAGCTGTCTGGTCAAACAGCGATCTCAGCCCAGTAGTGTCGTGCCAGGCCTAGCACCAGAATATCCTGGCTCCCCGCCCCTACTTCCACATCCCCTGACCAGCTGCTCTTGCCATGACCTTCGCCACTCCACTGAACACGATGGTTTATTCCTGCCAGGTTCCTGAGGAGCACGGGGCTGGTCAGGCTGGTTGTTAGTGTGGGGCTGCTCAGGACTGTGCAGCAATCCCCACTGATTAGCTACTGGAAAGTAGCTCATGACGGCTGGGCTGCCCTCAATGGATTGTGTGGGTCGCTCGGCTGACCTGGTCAGTTGGGTGTCGTGGGGTTGCTCGGGAGCTTGGGGCTGACCTGGCCGGTTGGGTGTTGTGGGGGGTTGCTCAAGGATGACCTGGCCAGTTGGGTGTTGTCGGGGGTCGCTCAGGGCTGACCTGGCTGGTTGGATGTTGTGGGGTTGCTTGGGGGCTCAGGGCTGGCTGGGTATCATGGGGTCACTTGGGTAGTCAGGGCTGATCTGGTTGGGTGTGGTGGGGTGGCTCGGGGCTGGCTGGGTATCATGGGGTCACTCAGGTAGTTGGGGTTGACCTGGCTCGTTGGGTGTTGGGGGGGGGTCACTCGGGGCTGACCTTGCTGGTTAGATGTCATGGGGTTGCTTGGGCACTCAGGGCTGACCTTGCCGGTTGGGTATTGTGGGGTCACGCAGACACTCAGGGCTGACCTGGCCGGTTGGGTGTTGTCGGGCTACTCATAAATTTATTCTTTGTTGGCACTTTTTTTAGACAAAGCAGTGACCTGTACAGGTCAAATTTGGGATCATCCCAATGTGACAAGACCAGGCACATGCTACCTACATAGACTTCTGTAAGGCGTTTGCTTGAGACTGCATGGCATTTTGATTAAAAATTTAGAATGATATAAAATGAACACAGCCCACATTAAAAACATTCAAAAACTGGCTAACTGATAGGTCTCAAAATGAACTGTAAATGGGGAATCACCTCCAGTGGGGTCCTGCAGGGACTGGTTCTTGGCCCTAAGCTTCTTTTTATTAATGACTCCAAGAAAAGATAAAATCATCACTGATAACATTTGCAGATGACACAAGAATTGGGGAATTGGTCAATAATGCAGAGGACAGTTCAGTGATACAGAGTGACTGGATCGCTTGGTAAGCTGGGCGCAAGCAAACAATGTGCATTTTAATACGGCTACATGTAAATATGTACCTGTAGGAAGAAAGACAGGGGAGGTGAAGCTGTCTCTTCCTTACTTCTTCGAAAGCCCCGAAGGGAGCTGTTCCCAGGACATCACAGATGATTCTGTCACAGCAGCAAGGTTGCTTTTACTATAACAAGAATGGTACATGACATAGGTAAGCTGCTCCTGGGGAGGATGTGTGATGCGTTGGAAAGAGCAGAGGAATGTGAGTCAGGACTCCTGGGTTCAATTCCCAGCTCTGCTACTGAGTCACTTGGGCTCTGTGTCTCAGTTTCCCCATCTGCAAATGGAGAGAATACTGAGCTACTCCACAGGAGGGATCACTGTTGCACTCCCCCCGACCTCTGTCCTTGAGCCTGGGCATGAGGCACAGTGGTCATGAAGGCCCTAGAAATGCCACAAAGCAAGAGCCAGCACTCTGTGGCTCCCGGTCCTGGCAGCAGGGCCCTGTGGGGTTGGGGAGAATGTTTGTTCATGGGGAGGAGGCTGGGGATGGAAGGGGCTCACTGGCTTCTTTGGGTCTCATGTTCAGAGCTTCGTCTTGTTGGTGTCCATTAGAAGTTGAGAGCCTTGTGGTTCTGGAGGGGGAGACCGAAGGGGTGATGGCTCTTGGCCTGTGTCCCAGATCCCAGAGTGCCATGCACAGGCGCCATTCACCTGGGTGGAGGGCTCTCCGGTGCGGCTCACCGGAGGAGAGCTGCGGGAGAGCTGCTTCCACCTCGTGCCCCATCAAACAAGTACTACGAGGAATCAGAGGTTGGCCAGAATTCCTAGGTGATTTCCTTGGGGAGGGGTGAACTGTACCAGGGATCACACCAGTTTGCTGTGGAGGAGAAGGAGCAGAGAACCAGCACCTCATTCATTCATTCAGCCGCCAACCCTTCATTCACTGGGCAAGCCTCTGCCAGCCAGCTGCATACTAACCCCCTGATCCTTGCCTCTTGCGTCTCCAAGCTCAGGCAGATCATATGGTTGGCTTCCCCTCCTGCCCCCACTCCCAAGATAGCCCTATTGCTGTCACTCAGCACACGGAGGGTTTCGGTTACCAAATCATCCGAGGATGGAACTGGACTCTCTGGTTCCTCTCATTAATTGGCTGCTGACCTGGAATCTCTACCTCTGACAGCAAAACACCTGACCCTGGGTCCCTAAATCCAGCACACAGCCCTGCCTCCTCCCTTCTGCTTCATTGGTGCGGCGAGCACAGCTCTTCCCTGCACTCATGGGGGCCTGGGCACTGCCAGGGGCCAGAGGAACTGCAGACCCAGCCAGGCCAGCATCTCCCACTGTCCAGCACCAGAGGCCCCAGAGGAAGGGGTTTGACCCACTCCTGGAGTTTTTTATCAGGGCAGCCATCCCAGGGCTCAGCACAGAGTGAGGTGAGTCAGGCAGGGCTTGGCTCAAGGGCCAAAGTGAAAAATAAAAATAAAGTCAATTCTATCAACTCTGTTTTGTGTGAACTGAAACTCTGAGTTTTCAGTTTTTCTCACTGCCACAAGTAAAACATTACAAAAAATTCGTTCCAGGTCAATTGAAGCATTTTGTTCGACCTGAAAATAATTTGTGTTTGTTTTTGTTTTTCATTTTGGGTCATTTTAAGGTGTTTTATTAAAAAAAAAAAAAACTTTAAAAATTAGCTACATTTCAAAATGAAACACAATTTTAAACAACCCGCCAAATGAACTGGTTCAACTTTGGGGATTCCCCCACCCCATTTTATCTTTTGACCTGAATTCCACCTGGATTTGTAAATAGCTTTGGGGCCTGGCCCTGCCCAATGATGTTTGGGGTGAAAAATTACTGAAACAGTTTGCTCAGTTCTACTCAGCACCCGCACGCCCGGAGTGCTAGGCTCCTTGGAAAACCTGGCCCCAGGGCTTGGGCTGAAGTCAAGAATGCTGGGGGCATCTTTCCAGTCTTCAGCAGGCAACTGGCTCAGGTCCTATCATGCCTCTGAGGGAAATAAGCCCAGGATGTCACTGATTGATTTCTGCCAGGAGCATGAGATATGCCAGTACAGCCAGCCAGTGCGTGGGCAGACATCATACTTATCACTCACATCTGTGACTGGTCCTTTCCTGGGGCCTGGTGAGCTGTTGGCCTCCCTGAGATCTTGGAGCTGGGAGTTCCACAGACCACCTATTTCCTTCTAGGGGAAATAACTGGTTTGATCTTGATGTTGTTGCCACTTCTTGGTTCCCCTCCCTCTCCCCATACCTACAGACAATTTGGCAAAATTGTTGTGCTGTGTGTGTGTGTTGCAGGTCAGGATTCAGACAAGTGCGTGGGCCCAAGGCAATGCTAGAATAACTAGAAGGGGAGGTGCACACTATTGTGGGGAAACAAGGGTTTTGCTACTCAGACATTATAGTATGGGGATAAGTAGTGTTGGGAACAATTTCTTTACCCTCTGGAAGCTGGATGTGTTGGATGTTGTGAGCAGCAGCAATTCTGTTGACAACTCTCTTCCTATCAAAATACTTTTTTCCAATAGCCCCGAGAGTCAGGTCCCTTAACCAGTCACGTGTCATGCAGTTCCTCAGGTAATCTGTCACTTATCAAAGCGTGGGAATGGTCTCTCCCATGCAGCACTTAGTGGAGGAATATTCACACCCACAGAGTTTGTGTGGGTCCTAAGTCAAGTTTTGTATTTATTTGGAAAAGTTAGCAGCTTCAGCAAACTGTGTCTTGGACCTCTCTCTGCTCTTCTTCCTAACCTCCAATTAGTTTTGGCAAGTGTTTTACCTGGACCTCCACACTGTCTCTATCGCCTCCCTACTGTTCTGCAGGTGGAGTCCCTAGTTGGAGCACGGCTCTCCAAGCATCCCTAGGTGCTGCAAATATTGCTGTTAGATCCATCTCCACCATGATAGTTGTGGGTTTCCTGGCTCCAGTTTTCGGGGTTTCCAAAAGAACTTCAGAACACAGTAGAGCACCTCCCCTTTGATAGTCATAGACCACGAATGACTCCCTGCACATGTTGAAGGACTCCCAAGACCTTACGTTCCCTGGGCATTTTCACACCTATGAGCAAGACATGTTTTAACAGGCCTTTCCCAGAAGTCATATCTTGCTCAATTCTTGAGGTACCATAGAGCCATGGAACCCCCACAGAAAGAATCATAGAACTGGAAGGGACCTCAAGAGGTCATCTAGTCCAGTCCTCTACACTCATAGCAGGACTAAGTGTTATCTGACTATTCCTGATAGGTGTTTGTCCAATCTGCTCTTAAAAATCTCCAATGATGGAGATTCCGCAACCTCCCTAAGCAATTTATTCCAGTGTTTAACCACCCTGACAGTTAGGAAGTTTTTCCTAATGTCCAACCTAAACTTCCCTTGTTGCAATTTAAGCCCATTGCTTCTTGTCCTATCTTCAGAGGTTAAGCAAACCAATTTTTCTTCTTCTGCCTTGTAACAACCTTTTACATATCTGAAAACTGTTATGTCCCCTCTCAGTCTTTTCTTTTCATAGAATCATAGAATATCAGGGTTGGAAGGGACCTCAGGAGGTTCTAGTCCAACCCCCTGCTCAAAGCAGGCCCAATCCCCAACAAAGTCATACCATCCAGGGCTTTGTCAAGCTGGGCCTTAAAGACCTTTAAGGAAGGAGATTCCACCATCTACCTAGGTAACCCATTCCAGTGCTTCACCACCCTCCTAGTGAAAAAGTTTTTCCTAATATCCAACCTAAACTTCCCCCACTGCAACTTGAGACCATTGCTCCTTGTTCTGTCATCTGGTACCACTGAGAACAGTCTAGATCCATCCTCTTTGGAACCCCCTTTTAGGTAGTTGAAAGCAGCTATCAAATCCTTCCTCATTCTTCTCCTCTGCAGACTAAACAATCCCAGTTCCCTCAACCTCTCCTCATAAGTCATGTGCTCCAGCCCCCTAATCATTTTTGTTGCCCTCCGTTGGACTCTTTCCAATTTTTCCACATCCTTTTTGTAGTGTGGGGCTCAAAAGTGGACACAGTACTCCAGATGAGGCCTCACCAATGCTGAATAGACTAAACAAACCCAATTTTTTTCAATCTTCCCTCATAGGTCATGTTTTCTAGATTTTTAATAATTTTTGATGCCCTTCTCTGACTCTCTCCAATTTGTCCACATCCTTCCTGAAATGTGGCGATTAGAACTGGACATAAGACTCCAGCTGAGACCTAATCAGGGTGGAGCAGAGTGGAAGAATTACTACTTGTGTCTTGCTTACAACACTCCTGCTAGTAGATCCCAGAATGATGTTTGCTTTTTTTGCAACAGCGTTACACTGTTGACTTATATTTAGCTTGTGGTGCACTGTGACCCCCTTCCTAAGTGGAGTACTTTGCATTTGTCCTTATTGAATTTCATCCTGTGACTTCAGACCATTTTTCCAGTTTGTCCAGATCATTTTGAATTTTAATCCTATCCTCCAAAGCACTCATAGCCCCTCCCATCTTAGTATCATCTGCAAACTTTATACGTGTTGTGACAAAGCTCCAAGTTTGTACTTGTGGGTCCTGCGCTTCCTGGCAGAGTTAGGGGCCTCAGAAACTCATCTAGGCCCCAGAGTGACCTCCCTTTCTCAGTATAATTGGCAAGAGTCACCACCTAGTGAGTTACCTTCATCACAGGCCAGTATGGAAGGTGGAAAGAGCAGGGGGGAGCCCGGGCCCGCCCTCTACTCCGGGCTCCAGCCCAGGGACCCTAATAGTATCAGCTAAAATGGCTGACCTTTTATCCACAAAACACAATACAATTCCCTGGGCTACTTCCCCACAGCAGTCCCCGCTTCTTCAAACTCCACTTCACCCTTACCTCAGGGCCTCCTTCCTTCTGGATGATATGTTGTCCACCACTCAATCTCACCAACAGCACAACTTCCTTCCACAGCTCCTGACACCCACAGCCCACCTGACTAACTGGGAGGTTTTTAACTGCTTTCAGCCAGTCCCTGATTGGCTTCAGGTGTCCCAATCAGGCTAGCTGTTTCTACTCCTTTCTAGAAGGTTCTTAATTGGCCCCAGGTATATTGATTGGCCTGGAGTAGCCTTTGTTTGGCTATCCAGGGAACAGGGACCTGCACATCCTGAGATTAATATACCTGCCTTCCAGCACTCTCCTATATCCTTCTGGTCTGACTCCGTCACAGTGTACTTTATGCCATTATCTAAATCACTGATGAGACTGCTTAATCAAGAGACAGCTTTCAGAAGAAGGCGGCCACCCAACCACCCTCCACAACCACCCAGGCATCATCTAAACAGCAGTTTTAATGGGTTGGTTGAGGGTTCGAATCCTCCCACTCCTCTGGATTTATAGATGCACCTTTAGCCCCCCTGACTTCCTTTGGGGACTGTCTTGCCCATTTCCACTGGGCTGGGGAATGGATCTCCATGGAACGGTAGGTCTCAGAGGTCATTCCATCCATTTTCTGTCACTTCCCTCCCTCCTGCCTCCCTTCAGGGACCTCTCTCAGGAGCTTGTATTGAGGCAAGAGGTGGACTGTCTCCTCTGACTAGGAGCAATAAAACTGGTCCCTTCCCCTCACTGAGGCAGGGGGTTCTCCTCAATATATTTCTTACTGGTAAAGACAGACAGAGGTTGGAGACCGATCTTAGATTTAAGACAGCTGAACACGTTCGTAAAGCCTGAAAAGTTTCTGATGGTGACTCTGGTACTATATTTCCTTTACTGGTGGAAGGAGGTTGGGTTTTGGCCTTCAATCTACAAGATTCCTACTTCCCTGTAATGATGCACCCTTCACACCAGAAACACCTATGCTCCACCATAGGCCAAGATCATTTCCAGTACCAAGTGCTGCCCTGCAGCCTATTCTCATCCACAGTGGTATTTTCAAAGGTCCTAGTGGTAGCAGCAGCTTACCTATGGGAGGAAGCGATGCTGGTCTTCCTATCCCCCAATGACTGTCTACCCAAGGGTCGTTCCTTTGAGACAGTGCTATCTTCCACCCAAATGGCCCTTGTTCTGTTCCAGTAGTTGGGCCTGCAGCTGAACATAAAGAAATCCGTGCTGATACCAGTACAACGGCTACAGTTTATGGGGCTGTACTTGGACTTACTGAAAACCAGAGCACACCTCCCTTTAGACAGAGGTGTGTCCTTCTCAGGCCTAGTAGGTTCAATGCAGGGAAGCCAGGGGACCACAGTAAGGAACCATCTTCAACTGTCCCTATGTTCTTTTTTAGCAGACAAGGTGAAATGTGGCACCTGATCCTCCTGCTCTGTCCCACTCATTGTCTTGTGTCCTTCTATCATGGCTTCTCTTCTTTGCCTGCTTTCGAAACCAAACAGTCCCGACTATTTCTGTCTCTCCAGACCTCCGACTCTGAACCTCGTCATTCTGATTTGCCCATTCTGGAGACGGGGGACCGGCACTGAGTAGTGTGCTGGAGGGTGGGACCCACTGAGCATGATAGTACAGTGGTAAATGGGTGCTGAGACCCTGGAGCTAGGCAGGGATTCTGTGGGGCATTGCATGGAGAAGATCATGGCTTGTATTGTGGGAGCCTGGGCATTTGCTATTTTTTTATGGTGGCTGGGAGAAAACTGCTGTGTTGCCAGGTAAATGGGCTGGTGTTTTGTTGCCTGTTTCCTGCTATCTGACCTGAGACGGTTTGGCTCAGTCTGGGGTGTGTAGCAGCCTGGTCCCGGTGGCCATTTTTGCGGGACTAGGGTTGACAACTTTCTAATAGCACAAAACCGAACACCCCTGTCCCACCTCCTTCCACGAGGCCCTGCCCCTGCTTGCTCCATCCCCCCTCCCTCCGTCACTTGCTCTCACTCATTTTCACCAGGCTGGGGCAGGGGGTTGGGGTCACGGTTCCCAGCCAATGGGAGCTGTGGAGCTGGCACTCGGAGCAAGGGCAGTGTGTGGAGCCTCCCTGGCTGCCCACGCGTCTATGAACCACTAGGACCGGGTGGCTGCTTCCTGGAGCAGTGTGGAGCTAGGCTGCCTTAGCCCCGGGCCCCACTGCGCTGCTGACAGAACTTTTAAGAGCCCGGCTGGTGGTGCCGACTGGAGCCTTTCGATCAGGCGTTCCAGTCAAAAAACGGCTGCCTGGCAACCCCAAGCAGGCCCACAGGAAAGGGCAAAGTGTTTTGTATGCTCTCTCCAGCTGCAGAGAGAGCTCCCCCTCCTGGTTTTGCAGTGATTCCAGCCTGCATGTGTGAGCCCATCAGGGCGTGGTGCTTGCCACCATGGCACACTGTGCAGAGAGAAGCCGTTAGCGTCCAAATGTGTTGACCCAGACGGCCCCTTGTGTCAGCACAGACCCCACTCATCTCCCCCTGAGAGGGCAGTGGTATTGTGATGCCCCCTCCAGCTTCTGCCTGCAGATGGGGGCTTCAGTACTGGGGATAGGAAGGGCATAGTGTTGGCGTGATGCAGTGGTGGGGAGGTGCAGTGCCTGGAGTTTGCAGTGATGGTGGGTTACCGTGCCAGGAGCATGCATTGTGAAGTGTGCAGCGCCAGGAGGGTGTTTTGTTGGGGGTTTCAGTGCCAGGGAGTATAATGCCAGGTGTGTGCATTGCCAGGGGATGCAGCGCCAGGGTTGTGAATTGCTGAGGGATGCAGTTCTAGGGTCATGCATTGCTGGGGGATGCAGTTCTAGG